>JAEIIH010015467.1:0-25807 GCA_018904745.1 Drosophila orosa | reverse complement strand
TTAAACATTTTCGTGCTAAGGCCCGCTTAACAATTACTTAAATATTAAATACATTTTTACCATTTATAATACCTTAACAAAAATTAATCATTTCTTTATGAAAATTATTTTAAACTTATTTAGGATATATTTAAAAATTCTAGTAAACATTTCTACTGTTTCTAGAGTATTCAGACCTTTATAATGTATTTTTTCTCTGTGTTTGCACTGCCAGCCTTCAGAATAAACCCCCTCTTTTGGGAATCTGAATTTCCATTTCGATGGCGCGAACTGCATCGGCTCATGGCACTTTCTTTCTGCGGCCATGGGTGCTGGTGTGCTGTTCCTGGTGATGGTGCCGAGTGCGATGATGATGCTCCTTGCCATATTCCCCGGTATATAGCAATGCCGCCTGGCGGGGGCCGACGACCCACATAAATCATTCACAATTAGATGCGGACGCAACTGCGGCAGCGGCTTAAACACCTGACCGACTTGCCTCCTTAGACTCGCAGCCTGAGTGAGTGAATGAATGAGTATGAGTTCCATTCCCCAGTTTGAGTTTCCACTCAACCCGGTTGAGTGAGAGTTGTGAGCCAGTGAGTGGTCCGCTTCCACTTTGTTCCGCTGGCGTTCCTTGGGCCTCGACGGACCTGTTCCCAGTGCGTGCCGTTCAGTAGATACTTGAGACCGGTTCGAGACGTGTCGAGAGACGTAATCGGGAGCCCAGGCAGCCATTTACATTTACTCGCGACATCGTAGCCATCGCACTAGCAACTAGAGAGCCACGAGCAGCCCGAGTGCTTTCGAGTCCCTTTTCATGACATGTTATGACAGGCGCGATCCTCGGTCTTGTTTCGACCGTATCCCTGTATCGCCGTCGAAGTACCGAAAATTGCGCGTTAATTGAGCTGTTCGTACTGCAGCAATTTGCATAGCCAGTGAGAGGGGAGTGGAAAGGAGTGGAGTGGAGTGGTGCGAGGAGTGAGAACGGCACATAAACAAATCTGGCCAAGTCGGAACGGTCTTGGTTCACTGATTTAATGCCACAAACAGATTGCAGATTGTACCTGCTGCCGCGCCCCTGCAACTCCGTCTTCGGCAACTGCTGCATCTTCTTCGCCTCCTGCAACCTGGCCAACCTGCTTGGCTCCGCCGAAGCTTGTTTCTGGCGGAAGAGCTGCTGCTGCTGCTGCTGCTGCCGCTGGAGCGCCAGAGCCGGCTAAAAAAAAATTCTGAATAAAAAAAGAAGAGCCAGCCAAACACACGTAAAGAACATCGCCGTTGTCGTCGTCGTCGTCTTGGAATTTTCTTCTCTTTACAAAAAAAAAAAACAACAACGCGCCTGGCCGACCAGGCAAAAAGTGTAAAAAGGCAAGCAAATGCAATCGCGGCTCAAAGCAAAAAATTAGCGCATAGTGAAGAGTGTGGCCAAGTATGTGCAGTGAGTGTGTGAGTGTGCCCAGCTGAGTGGAAGAAAAATAGAGAAAGAAAAATTGAAAAAGTGTCAAGCGAAAGGAGCCGGCAATGCGACCAGGCGACCCCGACGGGTTAATTACCGTTATCCTTGCACAGAAACAACAGCCGCCACTAAACGGTACTCAAGTTGTGGATTACGATTACGTCTACACCGCGTTGTCGCCGCGTGAAAGGACAACAGCCAACAGGCAGCCATTGCCATAGCAGCAACACTTGCAACATTTGCAACATCCACTGTTAGAGCCATAAAAACCGCATTGAACACAAGGCAAAGTCAAGTGAACATTCCAGCGGGCTAATTGGCACGTCGCGAAATCAAAACGAGGTGAGTTCCTATAGTTTATACTGAATATATGCGTTATGTAAACTTTTGAGAAGCATTAAATTGCCTGTTAGTCAGGCTTTAAGTTGCCTAAAGGTTATTTCTTATTTTTGTAAAATTTGTCTTGCATGCAAATTTAAGTTGTCCTCTCTGGGGAACTTCGTTTTATTAATCTGCTCTCAATATATAGAGTCATCTCCATATAGAATAAAATGTTCAAGATCCTGGAAGGCTCTAAGATTCTCTTGACCAGAGGAATCCAAACATTTGTTAAACAAATTGTGGTTTGACCTTGCGCCCGGGAAAATTATAGGTTTAAAACCTGGACGACCACCTGGCCCAGGAGCTGGTCTCGGAGCTGGTCCAGGAGCTGGTCCAGGAGCTGGTCTCGGAGCTGGCCCAGGAGCTGGTCTCGGAGCTGGCCCTGGAGCTGGTCTCTGAGCTGGCCAAGGAGCTGGCCCAGGAGCTGGCCCTGGAGCTGGTCTCTGAGCTGGCCCAGGAGCTGGTCTCGGAGCTGGCCCTGGAGTTGGTCTCGGAGCTGGTCCTGGAGCTGGCCCAGGAGTTGGTCTCGGAGCTGGCCCAGGAGCTGGCCCAGGAGCTGGTCTCGGAGCTGGCCCTGGAGCTGGCCCAGGAGCTGGCCAAGAAGCTGGCCCTGGAGCTGGCCCAGGAGCTGGCCAAGGAGCTGGCCCAGGAACTCTATTCGGATCTGGCCCAGGAGCTGGCCAAGAAGCTGGCCAAGGAGCTGGCCCAGGAGCTGGTCTCGGAGCTGGCTCTGGAGCTGGTATCGGAGCTGGCCTCGGAGCTGGAGGTTGAAAGTCTTGGACTTTGGTGCTAATAACATTGCTCTGATTTCCCTGATTCACATTGCTGTTGCTGCTGATGATGATACCACCTCCTGTCGAAGGCAGTCCTTTTGGGTTCTTAATATTGGGGTTGGTGGGTCCGACCACAGTGTCCGTAATGTATCCCTTATTGGGGATAGTAGCCACTCCGGATGCATCATCAATGCCAGAGGTTTCGGTGTTTACAGAAAGGCCGCTCCTGCCTAGGCTGACGGTGCCCAGAAAGATGAGCAGTGAGAGGATGCAGTACATCTTGGTCGGCGTTGCAACTAAGAATAACACGTGCTACCAATTTTCAGTGTGACTAAGCCAAAGATTTGTGGTTGTGACATTTAAGGTTTGAAATTGATTCGAGTGGCTTTAATTTCCATAGTCAGGGTCGGACTTTCGCTCTTAAAAACCTGATTTACCTCTCCTAAGCCATATGTTTATTAATCAAATACGATGCATCATATTTTTAGTGGCGGAATTCTTTGAGTGTGATTTTCCAGCTTAATGCCGACTTGTCTTAGGCGTCTCTCCCCTTTGATGTTCGACGGCCTGGGACTGGGGCCTGAAAGGGGGCCAAGTTCGAGGCCAATTCCAGGGAAGTCCACTCCACAGCAACTGGCAGAAGATACATTTGTGATGGCCCCTTGTATCTCTCAATTTCCATTAGAGACTGGTGGTTACTCCGCTGACTCGTTCTGAAGTGAATTTGTGTCGAGAGCAACAAACAATTGATGCTGCCGAGAAATGATGGCAATGACAAAGTGATTACAGGCTACAAGCCATCGAAGTTCAAGTTGAAAAATAACATTTTCAGTTTTCAATTGCTGCCTGGGACTGGGACTGCGACTGTGAGGGAAAAGTGAAAATGAAATGCTCGCTCCAGTCGCAGCAGACAAAAGCGGTTCATCATTAATCATTTAGTTTGTTGTTTTTGCCGAAAGTATACCTATTTATACGTATATAATCGCCTTCTTCTCCTCGTTTCGGGGCACGTTCTTGATTTGAATCTCTTTCTCCTCGCCCTCCTGCCTTTTTGTCTTTTTTTTATTTTATTTTTCCTGCCCAGTATTTGGCTTTGGCTTTTGGTAAATTGCTCATCGTCATGCCTTTATGATTTGGTATATTATTTTTGAGAATTTGATGCGCTCAACTTGATAAGCCGAAAGCGCCCAGTGCCTTGGGTTTCCCCCTGCCACTGCCAGTCCCCCACCTGCATACCTGACTTATTGTTGTGCCAGCGAGTGTGTGTACGTGTTCTGGGTGTAGGTGTGTCTACTACAGCAACCCAGCCTCAAAATCTGGGTATTATTTTTACAGTATCAAGAGGAGTGCTTTTTTTTCCTGGGTCACACAAAAAATGTGCTAAAGTTCTGTTCAAAAGAGGGGAGCAATTATTAGTAAGCTTATATTTGAAATACTCTATGTTTTTGAAGTATAATCATAGCTTGGTCTTTAAACAACATTAGGAAAATAAATTTGGTCATAAATTGGTATAAATACATATGGGAACTAATTGTTTGGGAAAGTTTCCACAACATAATACTCATTTCCTTAGTGCAAATGCTCTTTATAAATGTCTTAAAATTAGGATTACCGTTTCCCTTTCTTTCTTTTGTTTTAAGTACATTTTCCCTTATAAAATAACCAAGTACATTTCGCAAAATTCAACCCCAACTTCATTTTAGAGTATTTTCCGGCAAACAAAGTTACAAAACACCGCGAAACGCTTGCACATCCCAAAACTTTTATTTGCCAGCTTCACGAGAAATCTCCCCCGATAACATCCCCGAGATGTTCCCCCTCCATAACCTTGGCCCACCCTCGTTGCAATAATTTCATTTCGGTGTACAGTTTATTATATAATTTTTGTCCCTCTTTGACTTTTATCTTACGTTTATTATGCCCCATGGAATTTGCCGATTTCCAGACGCTGTCCAACTGGAGGTCAATGTCTCAGCCCCAGCCAGATACATCCCGCCCCCGGTGGCATCTTTAAGAGTTGTAATAACTTTGGCACAACTTTTCCGTCCTCAGCTGAGTCTCTGAGTCTGAGTATGAGTCTCTCCCCCCGTGGCTTGACGCATTCTTTTGGCACTGCTCCTCCGTGTGCTCCTCGTCCTTGTACTTCTGCTGCCTACAGCAGCTGTCCAAATGTCAGGTCCCCCTACCCAGGCCATTCCTCAGGAATAACACCCACTCGTACACGACGAGGAGAGGAGTAGAAGGAGACGTCGACTTGTAATAATCATAATCGTAAATTTGCAAAAAGCCGGCCGAGTTGGTCCTTGGGGCCCGTTTAGCATTTTGCGCGAAGATCCTGCCAGGACGACATGGCCAGAATGGCGAACGGAGAATGGGGCGTGGTCGCATTCGTGTGGGCGTTGTGTTGTAGGCGTCATCATCGTTATTATGGCCTGTTTTATTTATTTTTTTTTCGTGATGGTGTGGTGTGGGAGTCCTGTCCTGCCTGTCGTCCATCTCCTATAGGAGAAAGGCATTTAAAAAGTTTTCTAAACTTCATTTTGAAGTTTTATTACCAGCGCGCGAATAAAACGCTGCGCATTTTCTTTGCTCTCATTTCTATTTGCTCTCATTTTTCCCAGGCTTGTTGTTGAAATTTGCTCTATTAAAATTCCGGGTTCCTCCTCGGGAGGAGATGCCGCGAATGCCGGGCTTCAGGGTCCCCGATCCAGTGGGAGGCCTGCATCTAGTGGATGCCATCAGTTATGCAGGTTGCAGGAGGGAGCTCCTTTTTCGCTCCTCCTCCTCCTTCTTACCACTGCTTATCCTTTGCTGGCGGCTTAGCAGCTTTGTTGGACTCAGCCGAACATCCTGCCAGCAGCTGTGTGTGGAGCAAGCGGTGCCCGGGACTCCGGGTAAGTCTTAGTTATGTGGAACTGGCATTTATCTTGCGATAATAGTAAGTTGTGCCAAAGCTGGGGCAGGGGCGGCTGCAAAGGGATTTGTTTTTATTATTAATTTTTTATTAAGAGGTTCTGGTACCAATTTGCAGTATATTTTCCCTTGGAATTACTCATGATTAAGATGTGTTTTTAATATAATAAAACCATACATCCCTTGTGGCTTTATTGATATTAATAATTCTTTCTAGAAACCCCCTCTGACTGCGCCCCTAAAGGACTGCAGCATATGCTGGCTGTGAAATTTAACATTTTCCCAGTGCAACGCTAGACAAAGTCTGCAAAGTCACACAGAAAAGGATGCGAAAGGATGCAACCTTAACCTCTTGCCGCTTTTCTCTTTTTTATTTTGTGTCCCTCGAACGAAAATGTTTATCTGTGCAGCTGTAAGCAGGATAAACGCACGGGCTTACACATGGAGACAGATTCAGATACAGATGTAGGATATAGGATAGGAATATATATATACAACGACTTGAGCTACAACAAGAGTAGATCAGTTTAAGTACAAATGGCCTCCCACCAGCGCCTTCTTTGCCTGCTTTTTGAAATACTTTTGCGGCTTCTTTTACTTCCGTTCGTCTTTTGGTTCCTGTGGCTCCTTTCTTTCACACGCGCCAGCGTCCATTGTTAAAGTTTAATGCCAAAATGGCGTAGAGACGCACACTCTTGCCCCCCAGGAGGGGGCGTGGCCGTACAAATTTCACGAAAATTGTCCCCGGGAAAACTTTACTTTAGTTGCCTTCTCTCCAGCTCCACTTTGGCCAGCTGGAAAGCGTTATTTTATTGAATTCTCTAGCTTTTTTTTCTGTGCTGCAGCTTGCAAGAGAAAGAAAAACGAACATGGAAAATTCTGTTGCCACAAAAGTTTGTTCTTTTTTTCGTTTCATTTTCATTTTCCGTATTTTTTTTGTTTTTTTTTGTTTTGCCTGCTGCTCATTTACTTTGTTGTCCTTGCTGGTCCTTTGGCTACTATGCAAGTTCTCAAGCCTCTCCCTCTACGTGGATCCTGCAGTTTTTGTTGCATTAGCCGGCCGTTGAGGCGTAAAGTTCAATGGCGGGTTAAATGGACTTAATACCGGAACTTTTTAGAACTTTTCTCCCCTGCCAGAGGACTAAACTTCTGGCGTTGATCGTCCTGGGCAACAACAAAGTGAAAGTTTCCCCCTTTTTTTCGTCGTCGAACAGCTTAAAAAGAGATTGGCTCGTCCGATGGCCAAAGGATTTGGCAGGTTGTGTAAGTTTCGGGCCGCAAAGTTCGATGGCGAATGTGGAAAAGGAATTTTCGACAGTAACAATAAGTGATGTGGGAATGGAATGCAAGGATGCCTCGGAGCTCTTCGGAGGATAAAGTTTTTAGGTGACAAAGGGAAAAGTTTCGTATTATTTGAAATGCTTTTCAAATGCCAAATGGCCGAAATTGAAATGGAGTAAATGCACATTTAAGTCGAGATGCAATTTAAGGGCAGCCACATGTCTGAATCGAAAAAGTTTCTTCTGATATATGTAAATATATTTTTTTCTACATTTTTCCTCCTTCAGTTTCTCTTGAAATCCCTGAGTAGCTTTACCTCTCAAATTTCTGGGCGCGTGTCAAAAATTTCGTTCGCCATCACTTGGCAAGTGGAAACTTGGCCAACTTTGTGTCGACACTCTGAGAGGGCTCTGACGAATATTTGTAGCCAGTTATGCAAAGGAGGCCAGCAAACAAAACCCCCGGGAAAAGGGAGAAACCCAAAGAGGACCCATTCCCTGTCAGCTTTTTTTATGCCTTCGGGGGAAAGGACATGCCGGGCGAGGCCTGGGCGAGGACGAGGGCGACAAGTTGTTAAGTAAGCAGCGACAAACTCAAATAAAAAAAAACCCCAGATAGTTGCCTATTTTCGAGGTGTAAAAAGGCCAAGCTTTTTCCACAAAAGTTAAGGGCAAACAAAAAACTAAAAGCGAGAAAAGCAAGCGCCGCAGAGATTGAAGAGATTGAGTTTTGGAGTCTCGGAGTCGCGGAGTCTTCAGTCTTGAGTCGCCGCTATATAATATTAAAATTCGCTTATGCCGCAGGACCGCGGACTGGCGGATACCTTATCTGTCTTACCTGCAGTTGTTTTAGGCGGCTTTTGTTTGGTTTCCGCTTCACACTTCCCGAGTGGCCAGAATGGGGTCTCGTCTCGTATCTCTCTCTCTCTCCCAGCTGCGGTTTATGTGACATGCGGGCCCAGGGAAACTCAAGAAACTCCAGAAACTCAACAAACTGAAGAAACTAAAGAAGCGGCACCAGGCAGGCACTAAACAAACGAATGCTGGCAGGTGAGTGGCAGCAACGGCAGAGGACGGGGGCTCAGGTGTGCCACAGAAGTCATACAAACGCAAAAGACAAAACGCGCGGCGACACAGACAATACAAGACTTCGAACTTGTCATACAAAACGCTGGCTGGCGCGACAATCAATGGAATTTATGGTCGCAGCAGGTTCAGTGCCAGCACCAGTGCCAATCCCCAGACCAAGTCTCAGAGCAATCCAATCCCACAGACAGAATCCAGCCAAAGCCCAGGCGTAGCCCCTAACCAAAAGCTGCCTGGGAGTGAGTGACATGTGCACTGGGCAAAAAATTGGAAATTTAGGGATCTACAGGAGTCGAAAAATGAAAGGAAAATTAAATAGGATGCATAAGAAAAACCCCTCAAGGAGCTATTAAGGTTTGGTGATTATTTAAATACATTTTTAAGCACAGAAAGGTCAAAAGTTTAACACATTTGTGCTCCATATGCGCTTTACAATGAAAATAAATATTTAAATTTGATTAAATTCCCCTTTCTAGAACTATTATCTAATATTTTATTTGAATTTTCTAATTATTATGATTATATTACCTTAAAATAGGTTTTAATAAAAGCCACAGGCCAAGCTAAAATTATAGAAAAGAGTATATTTAAAGAGACATTTACTTACGTTTGTTTACATTTCGTGTCTTTATTTTATCAAATAAAAATCCCTACAAATAACTTCTCAGTGTCTTAGTGTCTTGGTGTACTTAAGCGTTTTTAACGCCATTTGATGCCTTTTCACACATTCGGCAAAGCGAAAGACAAACACCAGCAGAACCCCCCACCAGAGACAGACCCATTTCCAAACCCAAACCCAAACCCATTCCCAAACCCCAAAAAAACCCAAACCGAACTGAAGCGAAAAAATAAAACTCAAGGAACACTTAGTCAGCCCATCAGCGTCCTTCGTCCGCATCCCTTTAACGGCTGCTTCGGAATCCAGGAGCAGGAGTCAGCCTCTGCCTGTGTGTGCGTGTGTTTACACTAACCGACCAAGGCCTTGGTCCTGAAAATAAAAAGGAGGCGGAGCCTGGCAGCCACTGTATTGAATTTCACGCATCATTTGGCCAAGGTTCATTCGGTTCTTGGTTTTTGGGATACACTCTGCCATGGGTTTTGGGTTCCCCCGGGGGCGTGGGTGGTGGTGGTGCAACTTTTTGACTTTGCGGCTTGGCTAAAATTAAAACAAACATCGGGAATATACATATACCTATACCTATAGTCCTACTGAGGCGAAAGGTGTTTGGAGTTGGCATTTAATTTCAGGCAGGTGAACCCCGGTTTGGGGCGAGGAAATGTAATATGCTTTGCATGCCCATTTAGTTAAGGAGGTGTTTCTGTTTCTGTTGTGGTTACCAAGAACCACCAACTCAGAGCCGCTTGCTCAAAGGAGAGGCAAGTGCGGAAATATGCCAGGAATGTGGCTTCCAAAAACTCTGGGAAATTTGAGGAAATTTGGGGTTGCAAGTGAGAGTGTTGGCAGTGGCATTCCTATGGGTAGAATGTCTATAGACAGGTTAAAGATAGCTGATAAAGGGTTTTAGAGTGGAGTTTAGTCTTCTTCAGAGTATAAGCAGGAGATGTATATTTAAGAGACAAGAAGAATGAATCACTCTTGGTGTGGGGGTTGGTAAAAGGGATAAAGGTGATGAAATTAGTAGAAAAATAAATGTATAAAATTACCTTATGTATTTTATTTGTATTTAAAATATTACAATTATACTTCAGACTTAAATAAATACAAATAAAATATATTTAAGCCCTACAGAAAAAATGTACTCAGTTTGCTTGCATTTTTTCTGTGGCTTTCATTAGTTTTTCTCTTGTTTAAAACATAAATTTATTTTAAAACATATAAATAAACACGTGTGATATGTTTAAAAATTCCCCTTAAATGCTATACCTTCTCAGCTTAGTACTTTACTAGATTGCTACTTTATTTAATTTATTCTACAAACTTTATCTGTAATATCTGTGAACCCTAATTACACCTGTGTTAGGACAGCGCTTTCATAATTAAAACTTTAACTGTAGTGAAAAGCCGAGAACACAGCTTACAAACCCGGACGTAAACCGCAAAAACATTACATTCCGTAAATCCTGCACTACAAAAAGGTTTAAACGGAAAATTCCCGCCATACTTATATATATTCACTGGGATATATGTATAATTTGTAATTCTGGTGGTCTGCTTTTTTCCCCAATGCTGATTAATGGCGGATTGGCCGACAAATGTGTGCACATTAGCATTAAAATATACATACATATAGACAGTGTCCAACTTTTATTAGACCAATTAAATTGCGGTTGAACTGTGCGAGTTGAAAGGCTGGAAATACGCAGAGACTCTGTTGCCATTTAATGTGCAGCAATTTTCACCCAACAAAAGGGGCGGCAATTAAGGGGCTTCCCCCACTCTGGACGGACACTATTGTTGTTCTGGAAGAAGACATCGTGATATGATAGATTCTGTCCCAACTAATTAGCCATCATCAGCAGCGGCGGCGGCTACACAATTTCCCCCCGTTTAACCGCAGGTACATGAGGGTTTTCGGGTCTCAGTCTCTGTGGTTCTCTGGTTTTCGGGGTTATTTTTTGTTGTATTTTTTTCGGATAGCGTTAGTAACTAAATTAGCGGCCTCTGTTTTCCCGCTCTTTGTATTGTTTGCTGGCTCTTTGTAGTGCCACAAATTATTGGACCCCGGGTTCTCCTCTCTGCTTTGTTGTCTGCGTTGCTTAATTTCCAGTTGCATTTGCTTGGCTAATACAGACATCTCTCCGTAAAATGGTCTTTGAGAGGGGGGGAGAGAGAGCTGAAAGCACTTTTAGATAAAAGGTTTTTCATGTCGTCTCCATTTGGTATTCACTCCACTATGGCTATATCTATCAGTAGACTATGGTCATGGTCATGCCATTGGCCCTGGACGCGCTAAGACAACGGGAAAAACCTTTTTTTCTTCTGCTGGATTTTCTGTATTTTCCTTTGAGTGAAAAACTCTTAGTGGAAAAGCCGTTGTCGGGTTAAATTATGCATGCAGTTGGTCTTTCATTTTGTGATCTTCCCTAAAAGCTTCTGGTTTTATTAATGTTTGTCCAAAAATTTTCGGGGAACCTCTATCTCTCTGTGTCTCTGTCTCTGTCTCTATATGTCTCCCTATATCCGAGTGCTACTTCATCTTCTGTCTGGCGGCTGCTGCATTTACCGTGATTTAAGTTGACTAAAATGATTCCGTACGTCATTAATTTGGCCGACGTCAAAGCCAGAGTTATTAGCGTGCGGGTTCCTCAAACACGTTTCTCTGTCAGTCTTCCATCTCCAGTCTCCCCCGTTTCCCGTCTCTCGTCGGTGTTCGGTCTTCAGACTTCAGACTGCGGACTGCTGCTGGTTGAGTAGCTTTTCACGTCGTTGTTTTCCTCGATTTCTGTGCCAGAATAGCTGCAGGCCATGTTGCCACCATGGAATATAGTGTTTCGACCACTGAAGAAGCTCTCGGAGGCGAAGACGACGACAGCTTGAAAAAAATGCGGGGACTGATGATGATAGCGGCGGCAACGGCGGCCACTCGGAATGACAACAAATTAGACAGTTAATGTTAACAATCTTTTATGATATTTACATTTTGGAAAATGTTTTTAACTTGATTTATTAGGGGGAAAGAGTGTGGGAACATTCTCAGAGTTGATACTAATTCTGGCAGGGAAATTAAGTAAGTTTTGAATACAAAAATGCTGTTTGCTATTAAAATAAATAAAGAAAGTTCAGGGAACCAAAACAGTTTACTTTTGCCATAAATAAATATTAATAAATATTAAAAATGTAAATACAATTTTCCAAACCTATTTTCGGCTCAATTCTCTTAAAAGGAACCTTTTGGATTGACATTTAATCTCTAAATAAACCATTAACTTGTATTTTAGATCTAAGTTATGTGTTTATAAGAAATTGAATATTTTCAAGCTCACAAGGTTTATTTAGAGACCTTCCCCTAGCTCATCTCTAGTATGCTAAGCATTTTCCATTATTTCCGCAATTGCGACTCCAATTTCTTCCATTTTTTTTGTTGTTATGCCGCTTTTCAAAGTGGAAAATCGTTTTTGGGGGAGGACCATCAATCATTTTTCCTGTCCGAAGCTACTAGCTCAACTCGAGTTTGCTTTTAGAGTCCTGTGGAATCGGGAATCCGCAGCTGTCTCCTCAAATCTGTATCTGCTCTATCACTTGCCAAGAGCCACGCCCCCTCGAAACATGTCAACAATACAAATGATGGGCGCGTCAACAAAGGGGCGTGGCATGGCGGCAGCAGCAGCAGCTAACTGTAATAGAGATAAATTCGCTTCATTTTTTGCTGTCGGCATGGCTGATAAAAAATAGAAAAAGCGCGCACGAAAAAAAAAGGAGAGCAAATTCGGGAGGGAGTACCGAGGGGTGTACTGACTGTAGGTGAGGTGAGGTACAGTGGGGCCTTTGAAGCAACGCGCTGACATTGTCATTGGGCGACCACTTTATTGGCTTTAATGACAGCGCCGCAAGGTGTCCCTTTGGAGACTCTCGCCGCGAAGCGGACCAGCTGCTGGCCATCATTGGCAAGCGCTGTGGCACTAAGACGGGGTATTACGGGCCCAGTTGGGACCCAGAACCAGAGCCAGAACCAGAACCAGAGCAAGAGCAAGTCCCACTCCTCCCCAGCAATTTCTGGTGCTGCCCCGCCAGTACGTGCGATTATTATCATCAATTTTCTGGCGAGCGAGTGAGTGATGATTGTTCCAGCGAACGGAAACCCAAACGGCAACGATTTTACTTACCCTCGTTGTTCAGCTTGGGCTTGTTACTGGGTCTTCTTGCTGTGTTTTTTGTAGCTTTTTCCCTGCTCGGTGGGTGGCTGCAGTGCCCTCAAAAAGTGGAGCCTACACTCGGCAAAATACTATATTAAATAAATGCCATCATTCCATTATAAACTTCCTAGCTTTAATGTAAATGTTTCTATCATATTCCTTGAGTTTAAAGGCAGGTTATTCTTTATTTTTATGTGGAGTATTGCCTCTTATCATTGTTTATTTCTGAGAGTGTAAGAGTAAGGTGGTAGTAAGGGGGAAAGGTGACTTCCAAACGAAGCCTGGGTACAGGAATGGGAACAAGATTACCAGACGGAGCTGAGTCAGTACCATTCCCGGAGCTGGAGCCAGAGCTGAGGAGCCCTCCTGGACTCCCGCCTGCGAGCGTTAAAACGAACTCAAGTGGAAAACAATCTAATTTGCTAAAATTCCTTCCGCTTTCGCCCAGTGAGCTCTCCCCCTCGATCTGGCTTATTCGGAGATATTTTCCTCCTTCTATGCTGGCTCTGTTCTTTTTTTTTTTTTTGTTCTTCTTCAACTCAATTAAAGTTGATGGCCATTTTGCGTCGTCTTGGCCAATATTGTGGACTTGGCTTTTATGTGCACGGTTTTTAGCTTGGTTTATGAGCTTCGTTCGCAGTTGGAGTTGTTTTTATGTATTTATTTGTTTATAATTCGATGAGAGTTGGAATTAAGTTTATGGAGAGTTCTTTTGGGTGACCTGGTAACCACAGCGAAGAGAGAGAGGGGTATTTTAATTCATTGAGATTTTTATCTGTAATATATTTATGCGTATTTCAATTTATCTCGTAGCTGGCGACCAAATTTCTTTATTATTTTAACCTCTTGCTCCCAGATTTCCCGGGTTCCTTAAGGGTTTTCTGCCAACTTTGACCTTTCGGACAGGACAAAAGCGGAGAGAACGTTAATCTATTGTTTTTGCCAGTCAAGCAGGCAGACATGATGACATAGCCAGCACCCCTGCCCCTGCCCCTGCCCCAGAGGGTATTATCGCTATATAAAGCATGTATACATATAATATATATATTGTATAGAAGAAGACATTCTTGCCTCACATGTATTTTCTGGCTATTTTTCCTATTTTCCCATTTTGCTATTAATGTCAGGGAAAATGTTTTGCTTGCGATTGGAAATTTGTTTGTCCTGCCATGTCCTGTCCTCTCGGCCTGACATTGTCCTAGACTGGACGACAGTTGTCCTTAGCCGAATCCGAAGCCGAAGCCTTAGCCTCCTTGTCCTTGTCCCCTGCCCAGTATTTCCCTGTTTGCTGTGCTTTATGACTTCACACAACCACTTGATATATGAGGCATTTGCATGTGCCATAAATTGCTGCCGGCTTTGACTTTCCTTTCCCTCTCTCTCTCTCTCTGTCTCTCTCGTTGCTCATTTAATATTCATAAATTTCTGCAGTCCCCGAAAAACATGAAGAAAAATAAATAGAATAAAATATTACTGGTGGGAGGAGATCCAAACTAATTCCCCCCAGCCCCGAAACTGTTGTCATTTATTCTCGCCACACCCTCTGGTGGTAAGCCGCTCTTGTCCTTGTAGTCCTTTCCCTGTGTTTCGTCCTAGTTTTCCCCCTGCCACAGCCTGCTAATTGTTTTATGTGCCAAGATTTGTGTCTCTGTTCGGGGTTTTTTTTTGTGTTCTCTTCTTTTTTTTTGTGGGGCTTTTGCAGCTCTCAGCCGCCCTAAACATGTTTGCACTGTCTTGGTTATACACGCCCCCAAACCAGATTGGGAGTAGTTATTGTTCTATAAAAGGAAGCTACACCGGGGGAAAATGTCATTAATGGGTAACATTCTATAACAAAATTCAAGTTAAAGTAAGGGGAATTTTTAAAGAATATTTTAAAAGCTGTTTCGCCATAGTTTCAGTCATATTAATTCGAGGAATATTATTTAAAATCAAGTTAGCTTCTGTCTATTATAGATACTCCGTCAAAAAAGTATAGGTAAAATTTAAAACAAACTCCCTTGTTTTTGAAATAGTATTACCTAATGGCAGATCATGTCAAAATAAATAAATATAAATACTCTACTGTGCCAGGAAAATCTCTTATAAATCTATATTGACATTTTTGTCAGTTTACACACCAAATGTAATGAAGATTTCCCTGACAGCTTTTCAACTATATATCTATTTTTCCCTGTCTCGTATAGGGGGGAGTGTCTGTTTTCACTTGCTTTTCGATTAGACTGCGTTGTTCGCCTGTGCTAACAACAAGGAATTAATTCATTTTATGTTTCCTGTGGCTGTGTGTGTGTGTGTGTGTGTATCTGTATCTTATGGAAACGTAGCTGTGGACCGGCTGCTGCTGCTGCTGCTTACGCCTACATATTGATTTTCGTATTTATTTTATTTTTTCGCTGGCTGCCTTTGATTATTTCCCAGGGACTAGGGGGACCCTCTCTGGCTGCAGGCCAGGTACAGTAGGGATTCAGCTAGAGACTGGCCTGCTTCGAAGGAGACCTTAGGGAGGCTCCACTGTGTGTGTGTGCAAAGAAGAAAAATGATTGCAAAAAGTGGCCAGAGTTAAAGGTGAGGTGTGTGTGTATATTCCGTTTTTGCCTTCTGCGCGTGTGTGGCCCGCGGCTGTCCGGGGGAATCTATCAAGGCAGGAGCTCTGGCTCTGGTCCCAGCTCCTTCCTCATTCCGGAGTCCGGAGTCCGGACCCCCTTCATCCTTCAGGACAGCCTTTATTGAGTTCGTTGGCAAGCAAATTGCATTAGACACTTGCCAGCTGGAATGGAAAAGAAAATGAAAGAACATTCAGCTCCTCAGAGCCATAACTTCTGAGTTATAGAAAGCCATTCCCATTCTCATTTCCATTCCCATTCCCATTCCTATTCCTATTCCTATTCCCATTCCTATTCCCTGGCTGGATATTCAATTTTTAAACAAAATCTATCATAAATATGCATCCCTAAAAAATTTCAAGTGCCTGCTTGCCCTTTTCTGGCGTTCAACAAGTGTTAAGAAAATGGAAAATGGTAAGGGGAAAATGTGTGTTTAGCCCTATCTCGGCTCGAGTGTGAGGTTGTCCTTTTTGTAACTCGATCTTCGGGGGTTGGAAGAGAGGCATTAATGTCTTATTGACAGCTCGGGATTAGAGCGAAGCCAAGTGGCTGCGGGGAAGAGTGTGTTTGAAAAGGGATTATAAAGCGATTTGTTTGTCGAAAATTATGAATCTGGGAACGGCCAGGGAGCAGCTCCCACACGCTGTGTGTGGTTCCCCACACAGCAGCTCAAAATCCCTCGCAGTTTCATCAATTTTGACATAAGCCAAGACAGCATTAACCAGCATTAACAATTCCCTTCGAAAAAGAGGGGAATATTTAATGAATACTTCTTAAAAATTTACTTGAGACATACTTATCTGCATAGATAAACCCCTAACGGAGCTATAAAGTCTGGACAACAAGTTCTTATCTTAACTGCCTTCTCGAAAACTAAGAAATGTTTATTTTCAGCTCGTCTTTATCCCAAAACCAAGACAGTTGTAAAACGAAATCTTCCATCTTATCTCTCAACTTCATTAGGGTTATTTCAAAATCAAAATCGATACCATCGATCGCAACGAATCGCATAGCATCGCTTGGCATCGATCCCACGGAGAAATTCCATGGCTTGTGCATTTTACATTTGAATTTGAATTGGCAATAAAAACGCCGAGTTTATCAGCTGCCGATGGCTTGGAAAATAAAAATAAAGAGCAGGCCCTGCGGTTTTCCTTACCGGATTACCAGTTTTCCAGTTCCCCCCTCTCCAACTCGTTATACAACTCTATTAGTTTCCATTTCGTTCAGTCGCGCATACAAATCAACTCATTTTGGATATATGCTTCTCGGTTTTCCTTTTCTCTTTTCGGGGGCCGTACATCTCGTCCTCATAATTTATGTAAATCCAACGAAAGCTGTCACTTTTATCTGCCTCGCTGAGTACTTGTCCCGGCGACTGGACATTTGAATAAAATTTCAATTTTCATGCATGGGAATAGCTGGCAATAAGAGTGTCTGTCTCTCTGACCAAATGATATTATATTGGCCAGCAAAGTTGACTCAATTATTTGAAGGCAGCTTCCTCTTCATTATTTGAGCAAATTACGAAGAGCATTTAGTCCAGACACGTTCTCAGCAGCACGTCGGAGTCCTCCTGACTTTGGGGCCTGACTTCCTGGCTTAAGGCACCCCACACATCTGGCCTGACCTTTTTGTGGCTTTAAGCAGCCTTTAAATGCGATTTCCCTTGTCTCTTATCACTGGGGATTTCCAATAAATAATTCCCCACGATTAAAACCTTTAATTAAATGCTGTGAAATATTGTACATTTTTCATTTAAACATTTCACATTATTGGCTGCAGTTGAAGGTCTTCGAATGCGAATCCCCCACTGAGCCCGGAATTAGTTCGCTCACATATTTAGGTAATTAAGTTGCCCGGGGGGAAGGGATGCTGCGTCCTGTGTGTTAAATGAAAAGCCAACTCTCTCGCATGGCAAACATTTTGGCAATTCTCTCAACGGTTTTGTTCAAAAACTTTCCCCTCTGCTCTGGCTACAATATTAATTTCTACATGCTCATATTTGAGTGCAAATAAAAGTGGACCAGAGAATCATAAATGAAAATAATGTACAAACGTTTCGCACTAATTAAAAAGCTGAAAGCTGGGAGCGAGTGGGATTTGGGGGCGAAAATATAAATATTGAATCGATGAATGGCTGCCTGGAATTGAATAGGACATGTGTAATTGCTTTTCGCATCTCGGCGATGCGTGAATTCGCGAGAATATCGATTGTTGCGCCACGAAATATGGTTTATTTTTTGGATTTTTCTAAGGGGTACTCAAAATGGTATGTGTGGTACAGAAAACCAGAAGAGGCAAGGAAATACCTTTTCGACTATTAAATCTTTAGCTACAACCTCTGATTCCAATAGGTTTTAACACCCTGCTCCTATTATGGAAATAAATATAGAGATTTATGGCTTGCCTAGTTTCAATTTATTCCAACAAACAAATTTCTTAAATTGAAAAATTTTTAGTAACTGCTCACAGGGTATTTTACGGTCGTCACTGCTATGCTAACTGCGCTTTTGAGGGTTTTCCTGTTTGTTTATTTTCTGGATGGTGGTGGGCGGTGCCACCAATTCCTTCTCCTCCTCCTCAACGGAGCTCAGTCCAACTCAACTCAACCTCCATTCAATTGGCAAACAGAGGAAGCCGCCGGCGGGCACGTTTCCACGCAAAACCGATTGAAACTGAAGACGCGCTTTTGGACATTCAATTGGGAGACGCAGAGGGAGAGTTCCAGATGGTCGGAGGTGGTTTTTCGGGGGAGAATGGAACCCACGCACTGGCAGCTGACAGCTGTCGCCGGTTCGCCAAGTCCGGAGGAGCTTGCTCTCCCGTCAAAGGCAAATCAAAGTGCGCTGAGCTCACGGCTCACGTGACTCCACAATTTATTTCAAGCATGCAGCGAAAATAAATTTATTAATAGCCCGAGTCTCAGCGTGTAGAAGGAGAAGAATTGCCGCCACCCACACAGCTCGGGTCGGTATCTCTCCATCACCGGAGCACTCACACAACCCAGCCCAGTCCCCCCCAGAAACCACCTCGCATTCATTCATACAAAAATGAAGCCAGAGATTCGCAGTTGGATTCGCAATTTTCGCTTGCGTGAAGCCCCAGCTCAGCTCAGCTCGGTTCAGTTCAGTTTTCCAGGCAGCTCTTGGGTCCGCGGTGGCGTCAATTTATGCGCCTCACGTTTTCCCATTTTCAAGAATGACTAAATATCGCTTACTCGGAGCTCTCTCGGCCCTGGCCAGAATTTCCGCGGATGCATTTCTGCATATGAAGTATTATTTTGAGCAAGTGGCATAAAACTCTTCTCAGTATTTTTATGTTTTTTATTCAGCAACGAGTGTGCCATACGTATATTTCTGTAATTAAGCGCGTGGCAAAAGTGCAGAGAGAGAAAAAATGTTAACAAGTTGCCACACCTATAAGGAAAATTGAATTATTTTAAAATAACTAAAGAAAACGTATTAAAAATGAGGGTGTGACTACAAGTTTTTAGCTAAAAATAAAAAAGTATAGTGTTCAATGACCTCTCTCTCTTGTCTTATAATTCCCAGAGGGTTCTGGCAGTAAACTGGTGGCAAGAGGTGGCTCCTTTCTTTAAAATTGTTGTAGTCTAGCCTTGGATTTTTTATTCATCATTTTCATAATTTTCCTAATACCTGCAAAATATTCTTATTTACAATTTCGAATATAACATTATTAGTAAAATATTTTTGTACATATTTATCCTCTCTGCAGAATTTTCATATTACTCTTTCTTTATTTTACTCTGGACCTCAATCCGGAATGCATTTTCCATTTACTCCTTGCGAAAAGCGTTGAAAATTTCGGCAGTCAGGGCGGCTAATGTCTGAAACGTGTCGGCCTCTGATGGCTTGGTAACGGCAGGAAAAAGAGTAGTTTAAACTTGAAAAAAAAAAAACAGAAATGGAAAAATAAAAGGAGAAAAAGGAAGCTACTGGTGGGGAATGAGGCGCTTTGTGAAAGGGTTGCCAACTGGAGTGAAACAGATTTATTTGCTTTGGAGTAGGAGCAGCAGCAGGAGTCATTCGAGTAACGAACCACTGGCACCTGCCTGGGAGTCTGCTTATTTTACTCGCAAATTAGTGTTAATTTATCAGGATTATTCGGAGGCTGCAAATCAAGTTCCAGGAGGAGAAAGAGACCGAGAGCGAGACTAGGATGTTTTTAATAAAGCAAATTCGGGGGAGATTGTCTGACGGCGAGGACTCGCAACTGTAACTAATGCTGACTTCTAGCCCGATATCGAGCTGTCAAGCTGTCAGTTCTCGTTAGCATTGCCTGCCATGTGTCCTATCCACATCCTCTCCCGTGTGTGCCTGTGTGTGTGTAGCTACTCGAAGTATCTGGCAGATACTGCTCAAAAATTCAATTTCCAACGACAAGCGTTGCGGGGGAGGCGAGGGACTTGCCAATACAAATTGGTTGCAAAAAAAAGAAGGAAGAGAAGCCATTGAGAAACGATTGCTGACAGGCGAGAGGGAATGTTAACGTGGCCAGGATTAGAACCACTCAGAGATACAGATACGGATGCAAGCTTGTGAGAAATGTGAAAGCTTCTCTCCTGCTGTCTTTTGTTCGCCTTTCATCTCTCTCTCTCTCCTCGCAAACACTGACAGCGCAATTAAGGATTTAATTGGCAAAACTAACTCTTTCCGTTTGCATTTTCCTTGCAGAGAAAAAGCCCAGCGAAGCCTTCACCATGAGCAGCCAGCTGCTGGAGGAGGAGGACTAGCGACTGACAAAGGCGATAACTGGCAATAAGGGAGAGCGTGAGGCGTGGCAGCAAAGGATACCGGAAAAGACTACGCCGCCGAAGAGCCCGGAAAAGCCTAGGAAAATGCCTTCCGTAGGCAACAGCAACAGCAGCGGCGGTGGTGGTGGCAACGATGCGCGTCTCAGTTACGTTGTAAATCAAGTTGCATCCGTATCGGTCTCCGCATCCGCCTCTCAAGCCTCCACCCAGTCGTCCACCTTTCCCACCTTCAGTCCCCCGCGAATCGAGAGCCTGGTGGCCAGCAGTTCGGCGGAGGATTTGAGCAGCTTTGGCGACGTGACCTTCGACCTCTTTGATGACGATGACGACCTCTTTGGCTCCCCGATGGCCTTCGATGCCAGCGAGAATGGCCTGTGGAACGGTCGCTTCGTACCGCCCCCGCCACGGCCGCCCTTCTTTGTGGACGAGCCGGTCCTTAGTGACGGCCTGACCACCTGCGACCTCTGCTCCTGGGCGATGCCCACCAAAAGCACCTTCATGTTTGAGGGGACGATAGGTGAGTGAGCTACAAATTTGCATAAATAATAAGGAGACTAAGGGAAGAAGCTACTCAAAACGGGAGAAGATCTATACATTTATTTTAAATAAATTAAATCAGTATAATTTTCTAAGTAATAGAAAGAGTTTCATGCTCGTTCTCTTCCTCTTAATTCCTT
This sequence comes from Drosophila orosa, assembly GCA_018904745.1. Lineage (NCBI taxonomy): Eukaryota > Metazoa > Arthropoda > Insecta > Diptera > Drosophilidae > Drosophila > Drosophila orosa. The sequence goes on along the minus strand of JAEIIH010015467.1, from coordinate 5,061 downwards.
TAGTTTGTGGTATTTTTCCTCAGTGTGCTTTTGGAAGCTGCTGTTACTAACTATTTCCCCCTTCGTCTTTGCTTTGTTTTTTGCAGAAAAGGCCACAGAACTGGGCTGGCCACTGACGTTGATCATTGTGTCTGTGTTGTCGGCGCTGCTAGGCGCCATCATCATGATTGCCGTGGTGCGCTGCCGGCGCAAAAAGTCCTCCAACAATCGCAACGGTGAGTACTCACATGGCCAACTCAGCCAACTCAGCCAACATGGCCAACACCGGTGGGCGGCGAAGCAAACAGAGCAGACACAGTGGTTAAAAAAAGAAGACATTCTAAACTAAATTCATAGTTACAGAAGCTACCCCAACAATATATTTTTTATACGACATTTTTAGAGAAGAGATTTGAAATAATAATAAGAAAGCGAATATTAAAGTTAAATTGATGGATATAAAATATTTAAAAAATACTATATGGCTCCTTAGAAAAGCTTAAAATAATTCAAATAAATTTTTTACTGCCAGTGACTCTCTGGTAACCCCACTGTGCCCCTTTTGCTGGGCATTGCCGGGCCCTTTTAGCCTCTATTGACTCTCACAACAGTCGGCGACTGTTGTCGCAACTGTGCTTGTGCCAGCCCACTAACCACCTGCCCTCTGCTCTCCTCTATTTTCCGGCTCCATCTTCCTGGGATTTCCCCCTCCAGACACGCACGTGCAGTGGTGGTCACGCAACAAGCGCGCCCACGCCAATGGGCTGAACGGTGCGAATGGCGGCGCCGGTGGAGCGGCGGGAGGAGCTGCTGGCCACCACCAGGGCCACCATCACCATCACCATCATGGCGGCAGCAACAGCAACATCAACAACAACCACCTGCGGCGGAGCAACATCTACACGGCTCACCCGGCGGACAGTATCCGGGGACTGCAGCCACTGCCGGTGGTGCTGCCCCTGCCGCTGACCCTGCAGCATCCCCAGTCGCCCACGGCACAGTCTGGAAGCCAGGCTGCTCCCTCAGCTCCGTCGAGTCACTACTTCCACCCCTTCCAGCCACAGCAGCAACAGCACCTGCATCATCCTCACCAGCATCATCATGTGCCGCTATATCCGCAACACCAGCAGCAGCAGCAGCAGGATTGCGACGAGGATGCGGCCTACGAGGAGCCGGAGTATCATCAGCCGCAGGTCCTGCACTCGGCTAATAGCAGCAGCTCCCTCTCCTCTGTGGAGTCCACGCCCATGGCCAGGGAGGGAGCTGGCGGCAGTCAGTGGCCCCCGGCAGCCACAACGGCCACCATGGTCATAGCCACCAGCTGAGAGCCGGGCCAGGACTGCTCCTGGATATGGCAGCAGTAGAGGTCGTCCTTCGTCCTTCGGAAGACACTTAAGATGCCGAGCACACGGGCGGCGCCAGATCATAAAGGGGATTACACGTAACAATTTTTTTCGAGTTTATTTTGCGCCAGTTCATCCGAGAAGGACTCCAAAACGAAACGAATTTAGTGTCACTTCCGCTTCCGCTTCGCAAACTATCGAACGGGTGGCAGAGGCCAAGAAAGAACACACACACACATGTCCTTTACATGCCAGCCACGTTTTATCCTTTATTGCCGCTCGGCATCGAAACAGGGATTTGGTCGGATTAAAGCAAATAAAGGGCGTGCACTGCCACTGCCAGTTTAAATCGCAGTTTTCGGGCGTGTTCGACACAATCCCCTTGGGCTGTAGTAAGCCCCTTTAAGGGGTATGCCCCACGTCGAGTCCCAGGTCTCGCCTAACCACTTGTCTGGCGCTGCTTAAATGGACATTTTCGGTTTTGAGCTGGGAGTGTGGTTAGGTGTAACTCGGGCAGAGAAAGGAGAGCTAACCACAAGCTGGTAGCCGGAAAAAGCAAAGTTAAAGCGAATATATTTCAGAAAATATAAACTCGCAAAATCATCCTTTAAAACATTAATCAAATTACGCGCTCAAGCAGCTAATAGCATTTGCATTTCTCAAATAGGGGCACTCGTAAAAACAGAAACTCATGACAAGCATATCAAACATGTAAACTCGAACAACAGCAGCCAACAAAAAAGTACTTAAAACAATCAAACTTAGCAAACTAAACGTAAATAAAAATAAACGTAAACGTAAACAGCAACGGAAACTCGCGCCATTGTACATAAATTGTAAATATTTTTTTGCAATCCGCTCCAATTAGCAATTAACTAAGGGAGCGTGCCACACACCAAGTTGTTTCTCCTTCAACTAAATATTGCAGTATTTGCATTATCGGAAAGTAAAATAAAAATAATAAAAGCAAGCGAAACGAAAGCAAAACATTCCTCTTCACAGCAAACGCAAAGTTCAAGTTTTCATTTAAAACGTAATCATATTAATATTAATAAATAACACACAACCAAAGACTAGTCATTTAAGTCACAACGTCGCTATGTACAAATGAGAGAAAAAGTATGATTAAGCCAGTTAATTAATTCGATTTATTTAGTTTAGCCAGATGAAAGAACAACTGCAATATTGTATTTTAAATATTTATTCATTAAATGCACCCTCTCTCTCTCTCTCTCTACCAATCTCTGTCCCCGCAACAACAATAATCGTAATTAGCATTTATAATTAAAAACTCAAACATGCAGTAAATAATAAATAATGGAAATGAATGGAGGCGGAGCGAAAAAATTACTACGAGCAACTCAAAATGTTCCAATGTTTAGATTAGCCAACTAATTGCGTGGAAATGTAAACGAAACAAAACAAAACAAAAGCAAATACATCATAGTTTTCGCAGCAAATTCATTAAATTGTGCAGAAATAATTTAGGCACACAAAATACATATCGAAAAAAATAAAAACAACAAAAAACAAACAAAATAAATAAAGAAAATCATATTAAAAACTTATTGTTTTACTTTATTTTGGGTGAATATTTATTAACAATTTAAAAAACATTTTAGATTTCAGTTAAAGCTGTAGCATTAATCCATGGTATTCAGCAACAGCGTCAGGATTGAATAGCATTGATTTAATATCTAAAAAGATAATATCTTATGTCTTTTAATCAGATTTTCAACTTAAAAAATCGACTTACCGCCGAGTACTTAATTAAATTGAAGGGCGGAAAGGGACTTGCCCTCATTTGCATGGGATCCTGGGCTCTTTTAATTATGAAACAAAGGTCTCGGTTAACTCCGTTACATCCGGAGTGCGGCTCATAAGCCTCATAGGCAGCCTGAGATATGTCCAAGGACTCCTGCGACATAATGTCCCCGTACTTTGACCACATTGATAGATGTCCCAGGGCGAGCAGCATAAGGACACCAAACTGAAATGCCACCTTGGGATCCTTTCGGGCAATTAAGGCCTCGAAAACCGACAGGGAGACCAGGAAAAAGTTGACTATCACCTGCATCTTGAGAGTGCCGTGAAAAACATCGTTGGTGCGATCTAGAATTCTGTGCAAGAACACTTTTTATTACTTCACAAGATGCTTTGTGTTTGTGTTGTGACTCACCTTAATATTTTCTGGTGGAACCCTATTAAACGGTTCACTTCCCTCCTCAGCAGCTGCCCATCTCCACGGCATCTTTTCGACAGATGTCGAAGTTCAATGCACAGCACCTTGATGGCACAGGTTATCTCAAAATATATAGATACCGAAAATCCCTCCATGACCAAGAGCCAAACCAGGCCATAGGACAGCGCCAGGACCTGTGTCAAGTAGCTAATGGCGTGAGCTATGGGGTGTTTGGATTGCTTGTGCCATTCGAAGGGATAGATCGTGTGCAGGGGCAAGTCCTGCTGGGCCACCCACAATGGTGATGTGTTGAGCAATATCACAAAAATTGCCATAAAAAATGTCCAACCTAGGACCATCAGAAACATCACTAACCAGTGCCAGCGTCTGACGGATCGAGCTTCTGCGGAACCAGGACCTTGTCTTAACCAGCGACGACATGCCTCCAGCTCATCGACTACCTCATCCAGTCCGTCGGCATACCAATGAAAGTAAACGACCTTGAAATAAATAAAGAATGTCTGCAAAGAGGGATTTGATTAACAACCATACGGGCTTCTCTATAAAATCTTTCCAAACCCCAATGATAAAGGCGAGATCGCGACCCATTTCCACCAAATCTCCCAGGGACTCCGTCAAGCCATAGCACATTGCCGAGAAAATTATAGAAAATGTAAAAACTATAAACGAATGCCAAAGGGATCGGTAGGGCAGACTGCGTTCCACTGAGTTTGTGTACAAAACCATTGCCCTGTGGAAATATATAAACTAGCTTTTAATAAGTCACAGTTCCTCCAAAAACACAGACTTCATTTGCTCTCGAAAGTAGTAAATAGAAATATGCTGGGGTTCTTCTAGCGGATTCCAAAGGAGCTTCCATCCAGTTTGATAAAATTGTAGGAAACGCTGAACATTGTCCATTTTATGTAAAATACTGAAGCCAACAAGGTAAGTGATAAAACCAACAATAGATTTTATTAACTCGAGGAGTGCTAATAGGCCATTTAATGTCTATAATAGCCCTCGAAGCAATTACAGAACGAGAATGTTGCAGCTGCTTTGATTAGATATTGCACTTAATGGCACTCCCCTTTATTAATTTATTAAAATTGTGTTGGTTTTTCTAATATATAATATGCAGGCAAATTAGTTGAAAAAAATTAGTTATTTAGTTCCACAGTTGTTCTTGCATTAATCCAAAGTATTTAGGAGGAGCGTCAGGATTAAGTAACATTGATTCAGTATCTAAAAAAATAAATTTTAAATTAGAATCGAATTTAAAATCTTGATCAAGAAAAACAACAGAGTCATAATTGATTTATAGAGTCGGAAATAACAAACTTCTGGCTAAGATTATAATACCCTGCAATGGTATAAAAATCAACTTACCGCGGTATAGTTTATCAAATTAAAAGGCGGAAAAGGTCTGGCCACCATTCGCATGGGATCCTGGGCTCTTGCAATCATGAAGCATAGGTCTCGACCAACTTCCTTGCTTCCCGAGTGCGGATCATAGGCCTCATAGGCAGCCTGAGCAATGTCCAAGGACTCCTGCGA
>JAEIIH010015463.1:0-12379 GCA_018904745.1 Drosophila orosa | reverse complement strand
TTACGTATTACAAATTCTAATTAATATTAACTTACTACTGTCTAAAGTAAAAAAATATTTCTTTCAGATTTATCAATTTTATACTATAGAGAACAAAATTATACTTTGTGTATAAATTTTCGCAGTAAAATTAATATACTCTTTCGTAACTATAAATTCAATAATATGCCCACCAAGACAGAAGCAGCTTTGTGTATAAGGCAATTATATTAATATATTAAAAATTTTTCCATTTTGTAACTGTGCTAAAATCTACAGGTTATAGAATCATCTGCCTGTTATATTAATTTTTTTTTCCTATTTTATCAGAACCCACCATAAAAACCAATACTGCATTTCCCCACTATCTTTTTCATGCAGACAACTTATTATCCTTCGCTTCAGCAAACCACCGCAAAGACGTACAAAGTTTACTTTGAATTCAATGAACCAAGCGAAATTTGCCTGACAATTAAACAGCTTGAGATGCCAGAAAAGCCGAAGAAGTAACAGAGGGAAATATTTCATTCATTCCACGGCTGGCAAAGGAAAAGTTTATGCATCAAAGTTAGTTGTGTGGCGCCTCAAACTTGTGCAGCGATTTCTGTAAGCGATGCGATCCACAAAAATTGGATGGAAGGCAAACGAGATGCAAAGGAGTAGAAACCAATTGCGAAGTTTTCAGCAGAAAGATGAGGGAGAACTTTCCAAAGGTAAATCTGTCCCCATCTCGCCCTTCCACTGCCATTGTGAATTTATGCCTTTTGGCTGCCAGCTAGTCAGCTGCATAAAAAGAGACACGAAAATAGCAAAGGTAGGAAAAATGCAGTAGCGCAGAAATTAAAGAATAATATTTTCTTAGGTCCACCAACGAAATGCAGGCGAGCGGTAACAGAAAAAAGCACAAGATAAACACGAATCGCATGAGTCCCCGGGAGAAGGGGAGGAAAATAGAAAAAGGACTCTTTAAAAACGCATAAATTGTCATTGGATATCGAGGGTGGATTTCAAGACCTTCTACCCACGTCTTTAAGTGTTATTCTTTGGCAACTAACCCCTCTGAAAGCAACTGCGGCTGGGGTGGTAATACGATATGTTTACTTAAGAAGAAAATACTGTGGCTCGAAACAGGTAAAAAGCTTTTGTCAATCAAAATGGCAACTGACAGTTGACAGAGTTTTTGTTTTTAAAGCGTACATAAATAAGCCATAAATGGGATGATCAACAGCATTAACAGTGCCGCTCCGACACGAATGAGCGTCGGACATAAAATAAAGGAATATTTAAATAACCCGGCTGGGGTATAAATCTGCATGCAAACTAAATGACAACATGCGTGGCACAAACAACAATTGCATCATCAAGTCGTGACGTTTGACAAATGAGCCTTAACCTTCCCCCATTTGGCAGAGTAAAATATTGCAAGTACACACACATGCAGCAGCGGGCACACTCACTCGTGTGTGTTCAAGGTACATCAAATGGGTGTAACAAAAGCAAAAATGCCAACGGAGCAGTCAGCCATCAGCAGTCGCTATCTAGAGATGAGAAAAATGGAAATAGACTCGTAAAAATCTGGAAAAATGAATATTAACAACGTAAGGATATATTAAATGAAAATTATTAGTTTTAAGTTAAGACTAAACTATCACAGAGTTTATATTTTTTGTAGCAGTATTTAAAGATGTATCTTAATTTTTTTTGTGACAATATACCTAACTTCAACAGTTTTGTTTCAAGAACACAAGTGCAGCAAAATGTGCCGAATGCTTCGCTTTTTTCCTCATCAGATGCCCTCCCATCGGTTTTTTTGTGGCTTTTTCAAAGAGGTATCCTTTCTTAACCATCTCACGCACCCATCCCCAATCAGAACTTCCATTTCAAGAGTCGCTTTTATTCTGAGATGAAATGAGAAGAAGACAACTGCGACCCTTACTCCCACAGAGTCATAGTCGAGTCAGCACAAAATTCAGACAGCCTCCGCCATTCTGCAGTCCTCAGTTGCCGTCGCTTTTTATGGCAAATTGTCAGCGCTGTCGTAATTTTTAAGTTAAAAAATTGTTAAAAATTTTCGTAGCATTCATTACCATGCCAGCAACGCCCTACCACTCACTCCTGCTCCCACTCAGCTCGGTTCAGTTCAGTTTGGTTTGGTTCGGTTGAGTCGAGTTCAGTTCGCCCCCGTCTGCGATGTCTGCGTGTTGCACAATAATTTATTGCCGCACAATTGCAGCTGCCACACATTCCAATGCACTTGGCGCCCGAGCAGCCACACCGAGTATGGGTTGCGGGCTTCGGATTCCCATCTACAGAGGAGTGGGGCTCACTCCTTGTCAGGGCACCCGCGGCGCTTGTAAAAGCAACTCACATTTGGCGTTGATTTCCAGCGGAGGATGCCGGCTTGTCGTGCTGTCATGGCATCGCCATCCCCATTGCCTCTGCCTTTGCCATCCCAACTCCAAAGCACATACCCATCCCTGTTACATAGACGTAATGTAATTTTAAATTTATATTCCCGACTAGATTAAGGCACTGCTGGCAGCATGCAGGGATGCACAGAATTCGTATTTCCTAATGAACTCTTTTCGGGGAGATTGGGAAAGATAAACAACGCCTGAGAGTGTGAAAATGAGTGTGAAAAAACTGTCTAAGCTAGCTAGCATATATTTTAGGAAAATCCAAAGAAACTTATAAAAATGTCAAGTCAACCACCTAGAAGTAATACCAAGCTAATTTTAAAATAAAAATTTAAACTAGAATATTAAACACCATTAGTATATGTATATGCCTATCATCAAAGAGAAATTCCTATTTCATCTGTAACGGAAAATGTATATCTTATATGATTAAATTAAAGCTTAATAGTATATTAACGGCTGACAAAGCAAATGTAAATATGATATTTGATTAGCATAAATATTATACCACATTTTATTTATTAGTTAAATATGTCAAATTGATAAATATCGTATGGTTTTCGTATCCTTTGCCGTCTCCCTGCTGACCATAATCAAATGCAAATGTAATCGGATATTTTGCAAACATTGTGCACTCATACGACTCCGACTTGAAACTGCTGTCATTTACTCCACAGCCATTAGGGATGTCCTCGATAGGGTGGTCTATTCTGATGGATTGATGGTAAGAGAAAGAGATTGCGGTATGACAGTGGCTTTTGCGGTCTTGTTGCGCGTCTTCGTCCATTAGAGAAGCTTGCGAAAAGTGTCAATTACAACAGATGTCAGAAACAATCAGCGGCGTAAATAAGTCATAAGACGCACACACACGTGTGACATCGAACCCGCAAAGTTCAAGCCCCCACCACCCTCCGTTATAGAGAAAACCCCCGTGTGGTAAGGTAATCAATAAGCCTGCTCCCGCCGATTGCGTGCGGCTAATTAATGGTTGGAGGATGATGGCAGCACCGGGGAAAAGGTGTCAGATACAAAACAAAGACATCGCGGGTCAAAACTGTTAACAGTTGAATGGGCGAGAATTATGGAAAACTTGGCTTGGTCACTGTGCGTGTTCGAGGCCAATCAATACCCAAATTGTGGTAATCAATTTTAATTAGAGAGACGCAGGCCCGCAACCCTTCAAGCAGCTCACTCAATTCTGTCCAAACCGAGCCGAGTACGAGTGGAGTGAATTGAAGGCTCCTGAATCCTGAATCTGAATGTGACCGGACTGCCATTGACGTAGTCAAAGCGCTGCTCATAATCTGAACATTATGTTCGACAAACACTGCTAGAAACAACTGTAACAATTTAACAGAAGTAAATTCAGAGTCTCATAACAATACAATACAGAGAATTGGGGATAAAGGACTTGTGACATTATTTTTAAAATGTGAGAGATATGTTTTAATGTCTTAAAAATATACATTGGATAGCTTTATTGGGGCTTGAACCTATTTTTGACAAGTTCGAGCTTAAATAATAGATATGTTAACGAAACATACTACGATTTTGGTGTTTTTGTTTAATTTCTATTTAATATAAGTTCATTTACAATTATTCATATTAGTTCTTGCAGTGCATACAAGCGTTGTGATGAATGTTGGAGAGAGGGGGATTGAGCTGGGATTTTTGCTTATGTCAAAATTCGAACAATGGCCAAGTGGCTGGCCCAAAATTGAGGCTGACAGCCCTCATGGTCGCCTCACCCTCATCCAAATCGAAACGGATAGACAGCCGGGCACATAGAAGAGGGATCGAGTGGGTGGAGATTTTGGAAAGGACAGGGGAAAACCATTGCACGGAAATTGAAGCTGGAACAGCCGGGGGCCAGAGGCTTCAAAATTCCATTATTAGGATTAGACCAATTGTTGCTTTGAATTCAGATGCCTTGAATGCATGGAGCTTCATGTTCAGTTCATTCCCCTGACAGCTTAGGTAAGTTCTGGCAATTTCATTACGGCATATGGAAGCTACGATCAATGGATGTAATCCGATTTCTAGAAAAACCATGTTAATAATACAATAAAAAAAACCCAACAAAAATGTTTAATGAATTCTACAACTGATATTACTATAGAGAACTTCCAATGTGTAAATGCATGTTTTTAAATCTCACATTTTAATTTTATTCCTCTGTATCTCAAAACCGCATTTTGAAGCCATTTTCCCCATGCATTTCTTTCACCATTTTGGCGAAATGTTAAACCTGCCAATGTTGCCAATCTACTGAGGTCAAAGTTGGCACTGCAAAGTAATTTGAAAAGTACACAACATTGGGCAACTGGAGCAGCTGCTGCTGCCAACTGCTATTAACGGTAAATGACTGGCCTAATTTATGCACCTTGGTACACACCCACAGCCACCCACATAGACACACACATGCGGTGGTAGTGAGGGGAATTACAATTGTATCGCAGTCAACATTTCCATTGCCATTTCCATTGCCGAGGAGGACGGGGGAACGGGAACACGCCGCAATGCCGTAACTTGATGGAATAGCTAAGCCGAAAGCCAGCCGCACAGACAGGACTAGAACTCAACCGAAACTACTGCCCGCAGTACCAGAACCAGAACCAAGACCCCATTCCATCCGTCATCCATTCCGGAGTGTGGGGGAAATTGCTTTACACAATCGAAACGCACGAAATGACAATATAAATCGAGGGGCGGAACTAATTTTGGCAAAAGACTCGAAATAGGCCGGGCACGGCCACAAAAACCAAAATGATGATACTTGAAGGGGGGATGGCGTACGGCAAAGTAAATGAGGAGGAATGCACAAGAAGAATTTAGTATATATTTAATCAGATATATAAATCTTGAACTTATCTACCTTTTAAATAATAATAACTCTTTGTTACTCTGTTCTAATCTATGAATTTCTTTAGAAAGAGTAATACGCTTTTAGGACAAATAATTCTAAATTTCTAATTCGGCTCGAAGGACCAACTTTCGTAAAGAGGCGTATGGAAAAAGCTTTAAGTTAGGAAATCTATAATATATATCCCAAGTAGAAGAAGAATGCAAGTTTTGAACTAGCTTCCAAAGATAAGAAAAATATATTTGCTTTTACAAACACATTCCAAATAAACACTCAAATTCTTTATAAAAATTTTACTTCAATTGTGCGAAGTTCCAATATTTTTTTCTATGAGTGTAAGGGCAAAATAGGGGTGTGGAATTTCAGCTGGTGCTACGTCAGAATTGGCCAGAATTATCGCAACGAGTAGAAAACTTCTTGTATACGGAAATTGCGTAACTACGCATTAATGAAGAAAAATTGCAGTACGTGGAACGAGGGGGCTGGAAAACTAACTCCTCCACCCAGCACCAACTACAGCTCCCCAGTTGAAAACAGGCAGCAAGTAACGGGGGAAAACTTTCCGAAATTGGACGACACTTTAGCCATAAAAGGCCTCTGATTTATGCCAATTGAAGCTCGTCCAGGTAAACTGCCTCATAATGAACTGAAACTCCGAAATGAATCCAATGCCAGAGGGTGATTATCGCAGCTTCCACGGCAGCCAGTAGTTAAATGGATGGGAGGCATACGGGATTAGCAGGCCGCTTTGATCATCATCGTCATCTAATCATTTATTATTAGCGGACCTGGAGTCCGGCCCCAGACTTTTGTAATGCTTTTATGGCCGTCATTAAATCCTTGATCAGACAGATGGAGACATCTTCCATTTATTGCCTAGAAGCCGGCTGTTTCTGCAACTATAATCATCGTTTATCATCTGTTGCCTAATTAATTGTAAAGTTTTTCTCCACTTACTTTGAAATCTTTTGCGCCCATTAATATTGTCACAGATGTCGTAATTGCCGGGACAACTGGGCGAATGATTAATACATCAAAGTTTTGCAGTTGTAACTGCTAAAGAAAGTCGGCTTGGAATTGGTTGTTTGAATTAAGGATGGTCCAGAAGTGATTGGTTTATAACTTAAAATAATATATAGATTCTTTATAGTAAATAATATTATTTAATAAATAACAATTTATAAGATTTAATAGGGAGTGTATAAATTAATTTGAAATTCTTTAAATTTGTAGCTTAGCAATTGATCTTAACTTTTACCAGAGCTGTGATATTTTTATTCTTTTTATTTTTTTAACATTTTCAATTTTGTAACTTTAAAGAGCCCTGAATTGGGAACCAAGCTGAGTCCTCCTTCTTCTCCCTTTGGAGTGGGTAACCATTTCAATTTATAAAATTAGTTTTAATAATATTAATAATATCATCACTTGGCAGCTGCTATCAATGGAGGCAGGAGGTTGAGAACAAAGCTGTAACTCCGCCGCCATAAGTCGGCTTTGGTTTTGGCTTTCGACTTTGGCTTTGGCTTGGCTTTAGCATTTTTGGTCATAGTTCAACGCGTACAAGGAATTTGCACAAAGGCGTCAAGGCAACCCAGAGAAGAGGCTCGTCGTCGACACTGCCCATCCCTGAAAACGGCCGCCTTACAAAATTTCCCCTCCCGGAGGCTTATGCCCATTGTTTGCACTGTGTTGCCAGTGCCAACCATCAGCATCAACATTATGCAGAAGGCTCCCGGGCTAAGATCTGGCCACAAGTTATAAAACTGGGAGCCTGGTGGCCCCACACATTCCCATCCTCCATCCCCCAGCCCCCTATTCATCTAACAAATTTCTCTCTCTTTGTTTAAATTTTGCGCGCCGGAAATTTGCTTATCGCCGCTTTTCAGTTGTGGCTGTGGATGCCAGTGGAGGCGTAAAAAAAGGAGGCTGGGGCCCATGTTGTTCGAGGGGGACCAAAGTCAATAGGGAGATTAGTACGGCGGGCATTGAGCCGGCACAGAGCTGTGCTAATTGAGCGACGGGTCATGGCAACAGCTTAAATCAATAGAACCAGCTCCCAGGCTTCATTCGATATTCAGCCAAAATGAAAGAGAAACTTTCCAAAGGTTTATGCGGACCTTAAATTAACAATTGGGGGAATAGAGAATTTTTCAAATACTGAGATTCTTAAGGTTGAATATAAAATGCCAGGGAAATATTATGTAGCCTTTATCAGCCAAATTAAAATATTAAGAACTGGTCATGCATTGTCTTATTGCTTTTAAGTTTTTAACAGCTCTGCAGAAATATCTTCAAATATTGGTAATTTAGATATCTTTTGATTAGTCGTTAAGAACTTTACAAGGGATACTTGAACAAAACTAAGAGGTTACTTCTCAAAGAATAACCATAATAATTTCAATTTATTACAAGTAATGCTTGTATTATTACTTTCAAAAAAATACTGACACCTATTTCTTAAAATGTCTTCTTTAATGTTGCAATTACCTTTACCATAATTAAAACAAAAATTAACTAAACACTTCATTTTGGTATTATTAAAACTTTATTGCAGTATTTTATTGTTCTTTCGTATTTCATTATCTCGTTTACAGATATTTCATACTTTCCTCCGCATAAACATTGTCCCTACAAAATTCCCAGACCGAGACCGCCGCCTCCTGGCTTCTTGCCTCTATTTCCACCGCCGCCGCCAGTTCCAGCAAGGCCTCCCAATCCCAGCGTGTTGCCCACTCCGCCCAAAGTCTGACCCAATCCTCCGCCCAGCTGTCCCAGGAGATTACCCAATCCCGCACAGCTTGTGGAGGCCAACGGGGAGAGTGAGGCGCCCAGGACGGACAGCTCGCAGAAGCGAAAATCATTGGAGGTCTCCACTTTTGAGTGGATCTTAATGAAAGGCGTTGCCTTTCCAGTGACGCTCTGAAAGATTGACGAACCCTTGTCATCCTTGTTACTGCCTCTGTTGGCAAACTGAACCAGAAGATCAATAAGGTTATTCCGAACCTTGAGATCCTCTGAGCTCGTCAGACGGGTCTCCTCCATGGGGGTGCCAAAAATGTCGTTGGCATCAAACATATAGCCGAGCTCATCGCCATGTCCCACTGTCTCCGGTTTGTCGTGCGCTGTTTGCGAGACAATGGGTAAGCCTCTCAGGAAGTTGATTCCTTTCGACTTGGTTCCATTGTAGTCGAAGCTGTACATAAAAGCTGGAGCGAGCTTAGACCAAACCTGAGTGGTTAGAACCGCCGGCAGATTGAAGAGAACATCCGTGGTGGACTCGACGACTTTAGATAGAACCTGATCCACATTCAGGGTCTGAGGCACCTTCCACACATCCTTTAGTGTGGGCGTTAGAACGCTCGTCAGCCCCGGAAGTTGCGGCTTGGCAATCTCCCCCGTTAGCTTGTTGATTCTTAAGAAGCTGGTCAACTTGTTCAGGGAATCGCTGAGGGATCCCAGAAACTGTTCCGCGGAGCCAAATACTTTCTCAATGGTTTCCACTGTCACGGAGTTGCTTGTCTCGTGTTTCGTGACACCTGTGAGCAGGGGAATCCCCGAGAAATTGCTGTTCTTCAGCTGCTGTTCCGGTTCACCAACTATGAGGCTCGGGAGTGCTCGGCCATCATCCTCGCTTTCGATGTGCGGCTGGAAACCAACATTCCCCGTGAGTCCTTTCACGAGTGCACGTCCTGCTAAACGCTCAGTTTGGACTTTGTCATCATTTCGGATGATCTCTTCGGCGCTTTTCTGAAAGAGAGACCATTTTTAGGTTAAGTAAATATCAAACTAGGGTATACAAATGTTAGTTAGTTTCTTTTAATCGACTTACTCCTCTCATGCAGCTCACAATCTCCAGCTCATTGCCGGTGGGACAACCGTTGATGGTGGCCACCTCCTGGACACTCTGAACGGGATCTTTATCCATGGCGTATTGTGATAGGGCAGTTCCCGACATGGCCACCACTCCATGGACCTCGCCAGCACTCTTCGCCGTTGGTGACATCGAAAGGTACATGGCACTAGCCGCCCCTGAGCCGTGACCAATCGCTTGAACCTTCTTGGGATCGCCGCCGAAATAGGAGATGTAGTCTGTGACCCAACGGAGGGCAGCAGCTAGATCGAACATGGCTAGGTTGCCATCGAACTGCTTGGTGCCATCGCCCATGATTCCCAGAGATCCCAGGCGATATTGAGGGGCCACCACGATGGCGCCCCTTTGGGCCATGGGCGTAGCATCGTACTGGGCGGCGGAGCCATATCTATAGCCACCCGGATGGATCCACACGAACACCGGCAGACCGCTACTCTCGTCCGGCATCTGAGGGGTATACACATTGAGCAGCAAGCAGTCCTCATCTCCGACGATTCTCTGGGGCATCTGTGGATGTGGCTGAATACAGGGCGGACCATGCCGGGTGGCATTGAAGTCTCCGCCGAGTCTCTTGTACACCGGCCGGGAGTATCTCAGGGGGCCCACGGGTGGCTCTGCATAATGCATGCCCAGGAAACTGTAGACACCCGTATTGGGATTCCGGAAGCCCTCAACACGGGCATCGCGATTAAAGAGCCGGGCGAATATGACGGGATCGTCGACCGGCGGCGCCTTCGATTGCTTGCCTCCAACAATTCGTTTCACGCGAATGTGCGAATCTTCTCCGGACCCGCACCTCGCCAAGGTCACTACCAGTATCACTATCAGTAGTAACAGTTGCGAAAAGTTCCGCCTCAGCTGCTTTTGCATTTCGTCTCGCTCGATTGTCAACTGGGAACTGAGCTCAGGCTAAAGCTCACACTATAGTCCCAGTCCCAGCTCAAAACTGAGCGAGGCTGACAACTTGCTCAGCTCGGCGATAAACAGCAGAGGAAAAAAAACTGAAATGATAAAAAACAAAACAAGTAGCGAACCTAAACTTTTGCGGCCGCCTTGTTTGCGTGCCTCCAGTTGGATAAGACCATGTTTGGGGCAGCGCTTCTCCGGCATTCCAATCACGTACTTTACGCCAGTTATAGTTCACTGAGTCACCGAGAATTGGAATCTGGAATTAGCTTGGGGATATTCGGACAACTTTTCAACAAGCAAACACTACATTAAAGCTCAAGCTCCAGCCAATTCCAAAAATATTATCATTCTTAAAACATATTCAGCAAGTAAATAATATAAATAACTTTACTAAGCTGATGTAACTAAAGTTATCATACAATTTGAACAGCATAAACTTTAAATACAAATCGCCTTTATTAACATTTATTTACATATATTTTTTAGCAAGAAATCAAGTAATTTTATGTGTTCCGAACCTGTTTGTAATCAATATTTAATTTCTTTTTTACTTGGAACATGTGCATCTATCTGTGAGATTGATGTCTCTGCTCATCTGTTGATTTGAATGGTGGCAGTTAAATCGGAGACAATTTGCCTGAATTTTGTTATTACTTTATTCCCAGCGTGAGCTCTCATCTTCCCCGAAAGCGACAATCATGAGGCTTCTCAGTGGCAAACTGGTCAGTTTGGTTTTTCCCATCACATTGCAATTGTATTTTTCTGACGAATGAAGTTGCTGTTCGGTGAAATTCAATTGCATAAGCACAATAATAATGAGACCTTAAGGCCGACAGCGGTCATTGTCTGTAAATGCGAACCGGGGAAGCATATGGGTCCACAATGCCATATTTTACAGCTGTGCCGCATTATCTTTTGCCCAGATGAATTATATTCTCAGCATATTTACAGCTAACAGAGTGGAAAAGGAGGCAGAGAGGAGTCCGCAAACCGGCAACGGATGCTGGCAAATATCATGAGGCAAACGCATGTTGAGATTTTAAGTTTCTTGACCCATACCCCCAGTGCAAAATATAGCCGGTTCTACCCAACCCTCTGGACCCGACTCCGGCCGGGGGGATTAGGCCGGAGACCGACGGAGCAGCACGCGCTTCTCTAACTCTAACTTGCAGCACTCTGCCACATGAATCTCAATGTTGTGTTGTCCCAGGGAGTCGGCCACGTACGGCAGCTGATTTGTCCCAGTCTCGGCTCGAGCCATCTCTCTTTCCCTCATCCACAGGGATATTTATCTTGTTCTCTCGCTTTTGTACTCATTATTACACTGAAAACAAAGTGGGCAATAATTTATAGATTTTATATAAATAAATATGTCGTTAAATAGTAAATATACGAATATCAAAGGTAATTTATATATTTTAACTGATAATACAAAATATCTCTTTAAACAAAAGGTGACCAAAGCAGAGAATGTAAACTATGCACCAATGCATGGAAATTGTAATTATCTGGCAAATATAGTTTTTTTATTCAAAACAATTTTAATATAACCCCAACAGATTTTTTTCTGTGCATTTCCAACCGCTCTCTGCCCTCGCATGTGTCGCACACAATGGCCAAATGACATTTAAAGTTACGACAATATAATTAAGTATACTACTGGGAGTTGACGCCAGCCGAAGCGGACCAGAAGCTGGAGCTGGAGTCCTTGCCCTGGCCATGGAATAATTATTTATGTATGAGGAGTGGGAGCTCCTGGCCTTCGGCTCCTCGCCTGATTGCTTCCCGGGGCGTGCAACACTTTTGCAGCACGCAAAGTTTGCCCAGATGCAAAGGCTTCGAGCCGGAGCAGAGTCCAATGTCAGATCCATTTTCCAACTGGCACGCCTCAGCGTTTAACGAGATTAATCTTTTTTGCCTGACCATCTCGAGCTATATCACTGCGAGACGTCCTGGCCAGAGTGAAGTCCTTAAAAAGTTATTAATCTTCGGGGCTATCGAGTAAATATTTTGTTTTTAATTGAGTTTAAATGCACCATCTAAGTGATTTGCATAAAAGTTGACAACTGGCTAGTAGAGGAAAGAGGCTACAAAATTTATTTTTGTTTTTTGATGCAAAAAAGGGGGACTCAAACTGAAGGTGCCATGTATGATCATAACGTGACTATGTGACATGCAATTATGACATGCAAGATTGGATTTTAATTTGATTTTGGGCTAGACGAAACCTCAGACTATGTTCATGCATATTTTTTTCACTTAAAACGTTATCCTTTTCATCGGTGATTACAAAATAAACAAAGGTGACAATGGATTTCCTAGTCGGTGGTAAAGTGAATT
>JAEIIH010015450.1:0-25282 GCA_018904745.1 Drosophila orosa | reverse complement strand
TTCACTGCGTTGCAAACTTCTGACTAAAATTATAATACCCTGCAAGGGTATAAAAAGACAGTTGTGCAGAGGTTCTGTCAAAAGTTTATAAGCGTAAGTATACTCTTGCAACTTGAAAGAAAAATTGAAAGAAAAAAAAACTAACAAAATACAAATTAAAATATATGAAGAGTGCAGCTTTCGGTAACTACTCATGATAATAACATCTCTGAAGTTCATTATAGTTTGAACAAAATACTAAAATGGGTTTAATAATTTTTCAAATCGATGATTTCTTGTTAAAATATTTAAAATGTTTAAATTTAAAACAATTATGCATTATTGTTTTATTGACCCGACTTTAATTAAGAATTTAAACGGAGTTACTAGAGAAATCTTTATGGGCTCTACATATCTTTGAAAAGTGGTTAAAAATAAGCAATTAAATGTTTCATGTGCCAAATTCCAGTATAAATACTATAATTTTACCTATGTTACATTTGTAGCATTTAGCAATTCTTGTATTTAGTAAGTTCTTCTTAGTTACTGAAATTAGTTGACCAAAACAACAAGTTTTGTACGTAAATCTTAATAAAAGTGTATTCTTATGTCATCTCTGGTCGCATATTAAGTTTCCTTTCGAGGTAAACAACAAAGGCAATGCTGTTCTGGTACAAAGTCATAGTTCTTTTGGTGGCAACAATGTGCTTTCAGTGTGCTTCAAGAATTTAATATTCCGGCGCAGCAGGTGCTGTGGTGCGAATATTGAAATTCGGTAAAACGAACTTCGAAGTATGTGCCTTTGTGCTGTGCTTTGTATCTGTGCCCCTCTCCTTGGTTATGCATCCGATTGTTTCTCTGCGGTTGCTAGTGGTTTTCGATGCAACCTGGATATTGCTCTGCCCACAGCTGCGGCGGGGAGCACCTGTAAAATTTGAATTCCTGGGTAACAAGGAAGGCAAGGACTCCCCTTAGCCAGGGAGGAGTGCACCCCATAAAAACCAATAAAAAGAGTACAACTTGAGTATGTATCTTTATTTGAAATATGCATTTAATCTTACTTAACATAGGAGAGAAAACCGGTGCCGCTTTCCGACCCCGTAACCCGCCCGAACACACACACTCTCAATCAAACGACACCGGATTATGCACAGACACAGAGAAGGAGAGAGGGGAAACCCAGAGGGGGAGAGAGTAGTTTCCAGGGCGCTTCCAGGGAACTAAAATGCTTGGCATTCTCAATTGGACAGCCCTTAAAGTAGAAACTCCAGCTCGGACATCCACAACCGCTTCACATCCCCATCCACACCCGCATCCACACCCACACCCAGATCGCATTCCATTCACCTGACCGCACTCACACCTTTTTGGTCATTTCGATTTACGGCCAGAACCGCATCGCCATTAGCATTAGCAGCAGCGTCGCCGCCACCTGGCAGCCTAGCCAGCTCCTGTCCAGGGCCAGTCTCAGTCCGGAGTCGTGGGCACAGATGTTTTGGAGCACGGCGCAGTTCCGGAAATGCTTCTCGTCCGACAGCATTTTGGCCGTCTCGCGGGCAAACTCCGCCGAGTTCTTGTAGCATTTGTAGCGGGCGCTGTTGTAGATGCAGTTCTCGTACGCGTACCGGGCGCTGAAAAGAATGGTTTTTGATTGCGATTGGTATCGATTTCAACGAAAAGAAATTCACAACACCTATGCCAGCGACAAGGCAATAAATATTATCGCCCTGACATGCATTTTTTACATCACTTCGCGAACCGAAGAAAAAAATAACAAGAATGGAAGCTGACTTTGGGAAGTTTGTATTCCCTTCAAATGGACAGTATGACTTTAGCTTTCCTGTGACAGTTATATGACACCGTTCACATTTTTTATCAAATTTAAAAAAAAAAATTAATTAATTATAATTTTAATTGTGACATCTTACCAAATTACCAAATATCGAAAGAACTGCAGTTACATATTTTCATTTGTTGACGGTGATAAAGAATATATATTTATACAGGGTATTATAATTGTAGTCAAAATTTTGTAACGCAGTGAAGGAGTCATTTCATAAAGGATATATATTCTTAATCAGAATCAGCAGCCGAGTCTATCTAGTAAGACATGTCCTTCTGACAGTTTTGCAACTATCTAAATTAAACTATACAGATAGCATTCTTTCTATTCTCATAGGAACGATGAATAAACGCAGATGGAAATTATCAGCTATGAATGAAAACTGTAACTGTAAAACTATAAAAATTACACGGGTTGACAGCATATCACAACCAAGAACCGGACTATACTAATCTGCTAAGGTCGAATCTGGCTTAAAAAATTCTATACGTAAGGTTTTTTAAATATTTCATTACAAATTTTGGGTACTTTTTAGGTTCTTTATTTTAGAACGGAAAAATATCTTAAGGATATAGTTACGGCACCTTAAAATACTATTACTTCCCTTTTAAAACCAGTTTAAAATTTGGAATTTGTATCGATATTTTTCCATATATTATATTGTCAAATTCGCCACACTCAGAAATGAATAGAAAGGTATGGATATATGTTTAAGAAACGATATGTCGGAATCAAAAAAATATTTTTAGCAATTTTAAGAACAGTATTTAAGGCAAGAAAAGAACTTAAGGACGCCTGAGCTTTCGTTTTGAAAAATATATGCTTATTGGAGTTACAGCACCTCAAATGTACCCAAAAAAAAAACAAAAAAAAATTTTGATTCCCGATTCCATCGAAAACCTTCGGAAATGTATGTTTTTTTTTTTTTTAATTTTGTGGGCCTGTGTGAAATGATAGTTTTTCTTTTCATTTGACTAAAATGAATATATTCTTAATGATCCAACTGCAAAATTGCTACATATCTCTCCTGTTAGTTTTATTTTTTTCATTTACAAACTGTAAGAGCATGCAAGCTTGGGCGTCGCTACAATTGCTTTTTCGTGTTTTTAAGGTAAAAAAGTCTCGTTTACTGCGATACAACGCATTGCAACGCGTTGCTAACTTCTGAATAAAAGGGATTTATCTCTTGCTGTTTCGGTGTAAGTTATCCTTGCACCAAAAAAATTCTCTGAATGGGAGGGAAAGCTTCCCCGTAAAGGAAAATATTTCGTTTAACGTACCGACAGAATTTTAAAAAGGCGGAATATATGGGAAAAACATTTCCCCAGGAACACAAATGTTTCGTTTAACGTACCAACAGAATTCTAGGAACTTTTCGCTGGCGTTCCGCGTCTCGTCGTGCACCTCGTCGCTTAGGATGCCCTCAAACTCGGACGTGCAGGTGACCCAGTCCAGCTGAATGTAGGCGAAGCAGTCCTTGTGCCGCAAGTAGTCTGCAAAATTTCCACAGAAAAACAGGTCGAGGATCCTTCACACGCATACTTGTATGTATAAATAAAGTAACTGCTGTTGTGGCTTTGCCAAGTAAGTCCTGTCAAGTTGGGGTCCTTTTTGTCTAAGGCTTTCCGAGGGCTTTGCTCCGGGCCTTGTGTGCATGTGTGTGTACTGGTGTGTGGTGGAAAAAGCTTGTGCTTGGACACCTCGGCGCCTGTGGGTATGCTAATGTTTTCGCAAGTGTCAACGGGGCGAATTGATTCCTGCCGCTGCCCTTGAGGATGATGCTGGTAAATGATTTTAAGCTTACCCCGCTGGAAGTCGGAGTCGCCACAGAATTTGTAGAAGAACCGCCGCGCTCCCTCCACATTGTTCTTGAACGTGTCCAGCTTGCGATCGTCCAGGCAGCGCTTCGAGTAGGCATCGAAGCACTTCATGCCGCGGTTGAAGATGCTGCAAGACATAATTCGATTTGAAGGAGGGACAATTGAGTGAGGTCTAATTGAGTGCTGCCACTCAAGTTGCTACTCTGCTGACACGTCTCCTACGTAAATATGTTTGGAAATTGCTTTTGACTTCAACCATTCGCTTTAATGCTTTACAACTTGTCAACGGGGGGATTTAACTAAAGCCATGTCCTTGTAAATATCAATGTCTCTTACATATTTCTAAAAATGATTGCAAAACTTATTGTTGATTGTGGAACAAATTCTTATGGAAACTACTTCAATAGCTTATTTGATAGACAGCAAAATGTTGCGAGCTTCCATTTACTGCTGTACTTTTAGATTTAATATTTAAATACTTCGTCCACAAGAATTTTTCTTAGTTCTGTTAGTAAAGTCTTCTGCAACATGTAATTAATTTTGCCTAAAGCTCAACAGTCGATGGAATAATGGAATAGTTGCAAAAATATGTAAATAGCATTTTGACCATTAGCCTTTGAGGCCTTTTAGGAACTCGAGCCCAGTCAAACGACAATTTACGGATTTTACTAATTAAATTTGGACATGCCAAACGAAGCTTAGCTAATTCCTCAAGAACAGGTAAGAATATATCAAGCAAATAACAGAACTTAGTAATTAATTTATGAATGAGAACCAACTATTTTAACTGAAGATTACATTTGCAAATTGGACAAACTATGAGCTCTTTTATACCTTCAAATCATTAAACAAAATGGTTAATTAAACATTCTGATTGTCAGCTTTCAATATTTGCTGTCATTTAAATTTCCCTTTTATTAATGGCTATTGCTTCTGATAATTAAATGCACAACGATAAGAAAGTTGCCCTTTAATTTGATGAAATACTTAATAAAAATGTATTACTAAGAAGTACTTTTACTTTAATTCTTTAAAATGCAAGTCACATATCTATTTTTGGTACTTGATGTCGGAACAATTAATCACCATCGCGGTGACCTTTAACATTTGTTTTTCTTTTTATTTTCCTTTTGATGTAACTTTAATAATAAACTGTAGTCCAATTTCAAAACACAATGTAATTTCTAATAGTTTCCTTAAATCGGCCCATTAAAAACCAATTTCTAAGACTGACTTCGATTATAATATACCGAACGCCAATTAGCGAATCAAGGGCACTCTAATGCCGAAAGTCTGCAACTTATTTTTGGCACTCAAAAGCCGGAATAATTAATCATCTCCTCAGACGCCCAGACAGGGTACCGAGCCTTTGTGGACCCCACTCAAGCCGGGATATTGTCCCCTGTCGAGCCGAACACGTCCCTGAATAACTTTTAGTCCCAGGAGCAGCAGGGAAATATGAATAAATCGCTTTCGCAGCGCGCCTCTTTAAGCGGCTTGAGTTGGCCAATCGATAATGTATGTGCCCCTTTTATGCGACACTTAATGGGTTCCATTCCAAGCCCCGGCGTACTTGCACTTGGTGGTGATCTCCTTCTTGCTGATGACGATTTTGCTGTTCTGGAGGAACTCCATTAGGTGCGGCGGCAGATCCTTAAAGCACTCATCCACCATGCCCTGAGTGCTGCCGCACTCCTCGCCGGGTAGCGCCAGCTTAGTTATATTCCCGTTCTCGGCCAGGACCACAACCGCCGCACCGAGCAAAGCGACACAGTAACCGAGTAAAACACTGCACAGTGAGCTTCTCACGCACATCCTAGCAGGAGGACACTTGTTGCCAGGACCCGGAATCGACGTATGCAGAGATTAATGGACCATTTACTGGTCCTCAGGTATGAACCAACCGCACGACCGCTGACACTGCACTGAAGCGACCAACCGCAGGCAGCGTCTATTAAAAGGACTGCCGAAGGGACCTCTGTTACGGCGCTGTTAAGGCTCTGTTAGGTGGGCGCATGCGCCTGCGCGTTGCTAGCACGTGCTTCGTCCTTTGTTTACAATACAAAGCAGCCGACAGCCCACTTTCTGGCAGTCAGTTAGACAGACAGACTGCCGTGGGATACGGGAGTCTGTCGTAAATTAATGTCTAGTTGAGAGCTTCACTTGGCTGGCCGACTTGACGCACATGACTCCAAGTGTTGCGTTCCAAGCTGGCCAACACTGGTTTGCTGCTAATTAACTCACCTGATTTTCCGTGAGTGCATTTCCTTTCAGTTATGATACCAATTGTTCAGAATTCACAAGATTTATTGTAAGTTGCTTTGCCAGGGGGCCTCGCCACATTTATGTCTAATTAGGCTAGGTTAGGTTTATTAGGGCGCTTGACCCAAGGCCAAGTTCTCTGAAGTGATGCAGGACATTTACGGAGAAGGTGTTGGACACTGCTTCCTATTCGATTATCCAGTTTTCAAAGAAATAATAGTGCGGGGCGCTATACTAGGATTAGGATGTACGGCCTAAGGCTCAGTAGTAAGCAGCCTTGCTCAGTCTATTGAATTTAAGATTTTAAATGGTTCCAGCAATATACAAGTTACTTCACTTCAGTTACTTAAAATACTTAAATTTAACTATATATATATGCATTTTTGTATATTTAAGACTGTTGAAACATTACTGATTTCATTTAACAACTGAACCTTTTTCACTTTAATCAGAATACCATTCGAGTTTATATCTTCAAAATATGATGGAAATATGGTTATAGCCGTACTCAATTCCATGTGCTGATGAATCAATCAATGTCAATGCCAAATATCAGGTTAAAGCATAATCAACCTTCGAAAGCTCATGGTTTTTGCCATGTGTATAAATGGCAACAGATAATGCAATTAGGGCGAAACTCAATTAAACATTCTGACTTCTGTCTATGGTTTCCAGTTATTTGCTGTCCTGCTTTAAGAAGAAAGAAATAATAATTACACATTCTCTCACCTGTGAAATATACTCTTTTCCGATTAATCAATTAAATATTTTAGTTTTTTTATAAACATTTATTTATTCAAAAAGTTATACATAATCGTACATACATACACAACTGTAATTAATTACACGTGCGTATTTGATAGATATTTATAGGTTTTGAACATATGGATTATCTCACAATAAAACGATGATTTCCTTCTCAAACGTATGCAGTTAAAATAATGATGCTGGCGATGAATGAACATTGTTTCTGATGTGTTTTGTTAGGACACACAACGTTTGATTTGATTAATGCAATGAGCGTACAACTAAATGATTTAAAACGTTCTTTTCTGTTTAGTTACACAATCATCGAGAGAATTACATTTGCTTTTTGTTAAAATCAATGCTGAACTCATCATTAGCAAGGTTTTCGAATTGCTACGATTGCACGATTGCCGTTATTATCAATAAGAACTATATATTATGTATTATTATTATTAATAGATACGTTGATTTTAGTTTTGTTTCTGAGTATAAAGTCTCACAATGTGCAGAATAATTTCAAAATGTTCTTCATATCATTTGATTTATTACTTTTTTCAAAGATTATTTTGATTGGTGCCGATTCGTTTAAACTTGATTAAGGCACATATTGATAACAACTCGATTTTCCAACAAAATTGAATAAAAATTCTTTAATTTAAAATAATGTGTGCGGCAACAACTTTATTTTGGGCGAGCGCCCGCTTTGTACCATAAATTAAATGCAATTCCTTTTCGCTTTTTAGTTTTGTTCGTTCCTAATCTGCCTGCATTCATTTTATTACATTTAAGAAAAATATATATTTATTCAGTTACGAGTTTCAACAATGCCAGATTCCCATGCTAATTGGCTTCGTGTTTATTTTAAATTAAAGAATTCTCTTTTGTTGTGGCCTTGCTGGGCTCTCTAGAACAATTTGATTAAAAAAATATATATATTTTTTTGTTTATTTCTGCATATAATACATTAGCATTAAAGTATTTAAAATAATTTAAGTTTAGCGTTTAATTGTACATAATGAATGCTTGATATTATCATCATAATAATCATACCTACGTATGACCGTGTTTCATTAACTAAATATGGCTGTTAAACGTGTTTAATGTGACATTATGCAAATTGTTTCGATAGCTTGCGCGCCCCACTCTCTTTTCACACAATCAGATCGGAGTGGAGCAGATATATGTAAGATAATCAAAGAATACTTCATTAACAAGAGCTTGCGTCAGTTTAACAAAATAGAATAGGCTTTACGCTTACTTAAAAAAAGACGGCACAAGATCGTTGCCCGACATAATAATGAGTTGACCCGGCTAGGACTTCCCTCTCCCAGTTTCTTGGGGGGTTCACAATGATCAGGGGAGAAACAATTAACGTTCATCAAGTGAAAGATTCATAAATTGAGTTAAAAGAGCGCTTTAAAAAAAAATAAAAACAGTTTTTGTTGCTTGTATAGAGTTTCTTGGATGAGATTCCGTTAACATAATATTCTTTAGTTCGGTTAAGGGGTTTTGGGATTATTATATACAGACTTGTATATGCATATTATATATATATATATATATGTTTATAAATATATATGTGTGCGTTTGCTTTAAGTATGTTTTTGTTCGTTGAACTTTTTACTAAGAACTAACTTGTATTTTCCATTAGATTATGTTAATTAAACTAAGTTCTATGTTTGATTCTCTTATCGATTGTTTTGCTTTTCGCTTACTTTGTTTAGTTTTGTTTTTGCTTTGTTTGCTGGCAAAACTTAACAGTTTAATGGCCACAAGATTCAATACATACTGATGTTGCTCTGCTGCTGTTCTTTGCTGTTGCTGTTGTTGCTTTTATTGCTGCTGCTGCTGTTGTTGTTCCTACTGCTGCTGCCCATTAAGTGCTGCATCTGCTGCTCGGTGTTGTTGATGTGGCGAATGGGTCAGAGTTCAGGTGCCAGGAGCGAGTTTAGTAGCTGTTGTGTCAGTGACATGTTGCTCAGTGTGTTCGGCTTTCAGTTTTCTGGCTTTTGGTTACAGTTTCTGGTTAGCTTCAGATGGATGCACATACAGACACGCACACGCACAGGCACACACATGGCTCTGCTATTGGCCTGGCTAGGATGCAGCTGCTGATCGGCGTCCGTGCTCGTCTATGGCAAGCGTGGATGGATTCATGGCGGATGGAGGAGCGGGTTGGTTGGAGAGTTTAATGGTGTCATTGGTGGTGTTGGTAGTGTGCTTTTGGGGTGTTTTCTTTTTTTTTTTTTATCGGTCAGAGTTGGGATTGTCGGGTTATTAATCGAATTTGTATTTATATTTTTTGTTTTTTTTTTTTTATTTTTATTAACGAATGTAAGTGTGTCGAATATTTGTGTTTGCGTTGTTTCGTTTATATTTTATTTGTATTTTAGTTAGCATGTAAAGAGAGAGATTCATAGAAGTGGAAATAGAGTTTTGATTAATATTTCATGGTTAGCTGTTAGTCTTCATGTCCTAGTTTCTATGTTATGCGAGTTAAGAGCGCAAAAAGTTACTAAATAATGGCTGCAACGAACGCATTTAATTAGTAAACTCACATGATCAGTGGGGGCACAAAAACATGCTTTTGATTAAAACTTAGTAACTTTTTGCTGGCTGCTGTCAAGCGCATCCATTAATCAAGGGATGCGGTCAACAGCGTGGAGTTTATATAGTAAAGACAAACACATACATTATTATCATTATCATTAGAGGCTTTCATCGACAGGAAATTAAATTAAATTATATAGAAAAGTTGTAGATAGTGCGAATATTTTTTTGGTGTCGTTATTTGATGCAACATTTGATGGTTATTGAAGTTGGTTCTCTGATTTCAATTTACACAAGAACATGAGAGTTTTCCTTTTTCGATTAATTCATTTTTACTAGTTTTCTTTTGTTTTTTGGTTAACTTGGCCTTTGGTTAGTTATAATTAGCAATAATATTACATCACATTTTTTTTGTTTTGTTTTTTTGGCTATCAATAATTTGGATTTTACCCGTTTAATGGTTTTAATATGCTATTTATAAGATTTATCACATTATAATTAGGGGGAAATAAAAGTAAACAAAGAGATTACATCAAATTGCAGGTGCATAAGCTCTCAAGGCAGAGTGTGTGCTTGAAATACATTGTTTTCTTTTTACAAATGTCGAAAGAGAGTAATTAAACTTGAACAAAAGCGTTATATACACGTTTTTTCCTTGAATCAATCAACAAACGGTTAATTATTATTTTTCTACGTTTTTTCACACTGTTTTAGTGGTTAAATTAATTCATATTCCGTTCCTGGAACCATTTGAGTGAATTAAGTGGACAATGGCTTTAATGAGTTCATCATTAACAGAGGAAACATTGAATATAGTTATTTAGGGATCTATCCAGGAGAAGAGACGTCGTCTTCCCTTCGTAGACATATATGATTCCTACTTATTTCGTGTTTGAAGCAGATGCGAATGCAATTTCATGGATCGGATAGGAGTTATACAAGTTATGTGTAATTAACTAACTAGTCTAGGAGATCAATTAATCATAGACAGGAATATATATTACTGAAATACCGCAACCCATAAGCTTAAGTATATTAAGTGTGGTCAGTACACATAGACACATGTATCAGATATGCAGATTTATATGCTTCATGGCATTTATGGTGGATTCTTGCTGGTAGTAGGTTGATCTTGGTCGACGTTGCTCGTCGGTGGGATTAATGGTCGATCGAGGTGGAGGAGTGGAGGAGGTAAGCATAGAGTTATGCCCGGAGGAGATGTGTGTGGGGTGGGTGAGGGTATTATGGTTCAATGTAGCGTGTCTGGTTGGTGTCTAACGTTAAGTTGTCTTAGTTACTAGAGTTGCAAACAAAGTGAAGTGTTTATTATTATTATTTCTGATCAATGAGTTATGTGTGACGATTCGAGAAATATTGGATTTATTTTATTTGATTTATTGGTTTTGGGTTAAATTCGGAAAGCGTTAGATTCTGGTTGAAATTTTGTAGAACCATGTTTTAGGTTAATTCTGGAAGAAGTCAAGTTCGGAGAACAATAAAGAATCACAAGTCTCGGTACGGATTTTGTTTTGTTTTTGCTTTTTGTTGTGTTGATTTTTTTTTTTTTGTTTTTTGTTTTTTCTTCAACAAAAATCATTGATCTTTATTTCCTTGTGGTACACTTTCGGTTCAATTGCAACATTTACACTCGAACGCATAATACAAAATAATCATATAATCTTAACGGACTAAACAGGGGACTTATTCCTAGGATACACATGTAAAATTCATATCTCGTAAAGAGGGTTTTCTTTTTCTTCTTTAAATTGGTATATGGCTTATCCGAGAGTAATAATACAAATAAAAATCTACTAAAATGTTTAAAAGTTTCTTTCTTCGTTTTTTTTTTTTTGTTCTCTTTTTGTTTTTCAAATTTTTTTTTTCAGTTTTTCTTAATTTTGATTTTATGTAAAACATCAAAGGCACAAGTCAACGTGTAAACAAAGGAAAAATAATATAAACATTTGTGTATAAATATGTATATATTGGTATAAAAAAATAATCAACTTTGCATGTGTCTGTACTTTTCTTTTATCAAAAATTTGTTTGCTTGTTGTTTCAAAACTCGCAGTCTCGCGGAAGCAAAATGCAACTGGGCCGCGACAGAACGGGGCACAGACCCATTTGCATTTCGTTCCGGGAAAGATAACACATAAAGTAAATAATAGTTTGATAAAATAAATAAAAGAGTAGAAACACGACTAACCTGTGGAGGCGGTGCGGCGCTTGACAATTCTTTTCGAACTCTGATCAGGGCAGAGCGGCCTGGCCTGGCCAACGGTTCCGGTCAGGTTTCATCGGGTATACAGTGAGGGCGGATGTTATGGATTTCATTAAGAGCAGCAGACTCGAAAGATTCAATTCGAAATAAATTAGGGGCTGAAGTTGACATAATTGAACTAAATTGATTGGTTGAACGCAATCCATATCTGGGCAGATGACCCAGCGCACAAAAAACGTACGCTTTCCGTTTCTTTGACGACAATTATTGATAAAAAGTTTTCTGTTAAGTTGGTGATGATTGTTTTAAAAAAAAGGGGGGGTGCTTTAGGTTTCTGCTGTTCCTGCTGGCGATTTACTGTATCTCAATGAAACCCGCCGGCTTGGCTGGCACTCCGACCGTTGCTCGCTGATAGGGATGTTCTCTGTTAGCCGCCAAACGACGCTGCTGCTTAATGGCGCCTACTAAATATAAACGATACGATACATGTAGATATGGGTTTGTATATAGGCATATATCGGTTATATGTTTAAATAATGTGAACATTATATTCGCTACAAGATACGTCTTAGGGGCTAGTAGATATTTCATATATCATCCTTAGAGCTACAATATGCTTGCTCAAACTGAAGCTTGCTTGCTGCCTGCTGCTGGAACTTTTGCTTACAAGCCAATTGCCAACTGCCAACTGAGAGGGAAAATCATCTTCACCTGTTCTTTTACTGTATGTTCGTACTCGTGTATTCACTTTTACTTTGTAACATTTAAATTCTCTGCTTCTTTGGAATGAGTCGTTTATATATGTGCGTGTTGTGGGCAACTATGTATTCGATATATAGTATTGGTTCTGGTTTAGAGTTGGGCACAAAATAAGTGATTTTCAAGCCGCTTAGCCTAGAACTAGGAGGATAGAGTACTTTCCTCCCGGTATCATTACATTCTAGACAAGATTGATTGTGATTGTGTTTACAATTGTTCCTTAAGCAATTTGATCTTCCAGCTTGCTGACTAGTCGTGCATTCAATTTCTGTTCCTGGACGGCTGCCGGAGAGCCTCGACTAACTTAGATGTATTTCAAGTAATTAATTAAGCACCAACTCGATTCAAGGCTCCTTTCCGTTCCAAAGTAATAGGTTAAGATACTCTAGTGTTTGTATATTCTGAAGAACGGTCCCTGCTCGGGCGCCACTCTCTGCATAATATATTTTCTTTGTCGAGAAATGGCACTGGATGGAAAAATTGAAACGGATTTCCTATCTCTCTATATGTAAGGTACATTTGTGCATAAATACTGTCCCCCCTTTCGCAAACACTCACTAAAATAACTACATAGATACAAACAAAAAAAAAGTACAGCTAAAAATCTAAATTGCACTTAACACTCGACCCTCATACCGCAAAATTAAAAGAAGGTTATTTTTCAGAAGGGAAAGTATTGATAAAAACGAATCGTTAACTCAGCAACTAAGTTGAAAGTTTAGCCCTCTTTAATTTGAATACTCATGGGTTCCAAAGACGAAAATCAACAACTTGCTTTGGTTGCCGCTGCCGTCGTTGTTGTTCTCAACTAGAATATACTCATTTAAAAACGTGTGTTGGGGGTAGAATTACAGAAACTTTAAGTTAGAATTAAAGTTAAGATTAAAAGCAACTACAAATTAAGGGCCTAAAAATCACTTATTTTGCCGACATTGCATATTGCATTATTGCAGTCCTATTGCCACCTATCCACTATCAACTAGAGGTGAATATTGCAAGTAATTGTATAAAAACAAATTCATTGGCGAGCAATAATCGTAAAATTGTAAATTATTATTTTTGATTGGTTTTCCTTCTGTACGATTTAATTTCTCATTGAGTATTTTCATTCTGTTCTTGTTTGTTGCTTTGTGCCGTTTTACTCTTATGGATGTCGCTAAGTTAATATAAAATTGTATATATACAGTCTATACATTCGTGTGTATACCTTTTTGTTTCAGTGTGACTGTAACTTTAAGCTAAACATTTTTTAAATGGATTTTTCTTTTCTCTATATTTAGTTTCTGCTTTGTTGTTGGTTTTTCAGGGGGAAAATAATAGAGAGTGAGAGAGAGAAGTTCAAAAGACGGAGCCGGCATGCATATATCGACCAACTGTAAATATTTATGTTTATAACAAATAAATAAGATAAATAGAGATTTCGTTTTAAGAGGCGGATAAAATCAATGAAGAGGTTTTAAGTCTGTTAGCTCTGGTTGTTAAATAATTAGAATAATTGTGAATTATTATTGTTGCTGCTGGAAAGCACAAGCCATGGCAACGAGGTTAAGAAGCGTGCGTTTCGGCTGACAGATTCTTATAGCATACTTTATGGCACTGAACGTAAATAATAAGTGTGTTAGCTTCATGTAAAATACAGGGAGACCTGGACGTGGAAGCGTTGATGCCACCAAATATGTAAGGATTTCTCAGCAGAAAACCATTCACATTCAATGACTGCAACTCTGTCCAGTCTCCCGCTCTTGTAGCCTGCTACAATGTAACAAATAACAACGGGGAAAATAAATGCAAGCTCCTCTCATCGGTATAAAATGCGAATTCTATATCTTTCACAAGACAAAAGTGTGTATAAAAAAAAACAAGACAATTAACAAAACAAATAATAAATCAAGGGGGAAAAAGTATTAAATAAGTGTAAGAAAATGTATATAAAGATAAGAAAAATAATACTATATGCTCAAGTTTGCTGGCTGCTAGACTGTATTAGCAAACCCAATCGACTGCACTTGGTTAATGTGTTAAGAAGAAAGACAAACGCCTGGCCGCACGGCCAACATGGCGTATGCGCAACGTGTCAGATGTGTGTGTTTATGTCTCTGGTGTGTGTGTTAAATGGCGTGTGCTCGTCAGCCGATATGCTGTATTATTGCTCGCAATTTAACTCGCAGCTAAACCCCTGACTTGTGTATATCTAATTGACTGACTGACTGATTGACTGACTGTTCTGCCTACGTCGTTTGATGGATGATTCGCTTAGTGTGTGTGCAAAATCATAATCGAAATCAATAGAGATATATAGTAGAGATAGCGATGGAACGGTGTGATTGGGTGAGTGTGTGATTCAGAGAGATATTGAGATAGGATCCAGATTATCTGGCAAACAACCCACCGCTATGATCAGCATATTCCGTGAGCAGAGGATTGCCGGCGAGGGCGGCGTAGTTCGCATAGTCGCCATACGGGGCGAAAATCATTCCATGGCCGGTCTGGTCAAAGGCGGCAGTGGGTGCTGCCTGGGCGGACAATATGCTGGCCGCCGTGGTCGGGACGGTCATCCGGGGATTCAGGATCAATGGGGCGCCCAGTGGGGCGGTGGCGGGAGCACGGATCTGGGCGGCAAGGCCGGGCAGGCCGGCGGGCGTCAGCAGGCGGCTGTCCGAGGCTGCCATCAGGCGGCGCCAGTCCTCATCGCACACTGCGGGATACAGATAAGAAGCAGAGCCAACGCATGAAAAAGCTGGTCGTCGTACACATAAATCAAATACGAAATAAAGAAATATAAATCGAATGTAAATCAGTTCGGTGTCGGTATCATTTCAGCGGCAAATCGTTAATGGTTAGATTTTCGCTCAGGAGGTGGGCTACATTCTCGATTAGCTGGTGGTAGTTCTCGTTATTTTCTGTTTTAATCTGGCTGACTGAAGATCGGGTTAGCTTTTTAGAGAGTTTTATAGAGATATGTAAGTATAAAGAGAGTCTTGGTTGACATACCTGCGACAGATTTCGCTGTTGTGTCCCTATAAGTGCCATTAATAATCGCCAATTCCATAAGTTGACGTTTCTTTAGCTCATCTTCGCCTTCGGCTTGCTGTTAGTACAAGTATGTGTGTGTTTTGTGGCGTGTTTTGTTGTGTTTTTGTTTGGTTTTAATGTATTAAACGGAATACATTAAAGCAGATTAGATTTTTTGGTAAGAGAGAATGAGAAATAAATAAGAAATTTCATTAATAATTATATTGGTTAACATTCAATTCAGAGATTTAGCTAAGAAGTCATTTAATACAATTATTATTATTACAAGGTTTGGGGAGAAAAGGCAGAGGGACTCTCGCATTGGGTTTTAATTTTCTCCTTTTATTTGATTTTGTTTTACTTTAAGCATTTCACGGGCGTATTATTATTATTTAATTTTTTTTAGACCCCCCATGCGTATACGCAATGTGGCGGTATCAGTTTACTTTCAGCTTGTTTAGGAGGGGACGCTGTGTCTTTAGGAACTTTTTAGTGGCACTCACCGGCACAAGCAACTTCTGAACTTCGGCAACAGCCTGGGCCAGCTTGACCTTGGCCCGGTTCTCGGTGTCCTCGACAGTAATCAGGACATGCAGGTCATCGGACAGATGCTCCCAGTTGGGCTTGCCGCGGTTGGCGTCCTCCTGGAAAACAATATATAAACGGTGTTTAACTTTAATTACCTTCTTAATTGAAGGGTATTTCACCCTTTTGGCACTTAAAAAATATCTTAAATATTGTGCAGTGTGTCTCAATTTCAGGGTAAATTCAGCTTGGGCCTTATTTTAAATGATTGCTGAATTCCTGTTACAGTTGAAAGAAAGCATTCCGCAGTGCAAAAATGCACATTATCGTTTAATTTCAATTTGCAAATTCCACTCTTAATATTTGGTATGCAGCATGACTCAATCGTTTCTTCTCCGCCTCCTGAATGCACTCATAAATAAACTATTTGAAAATGTTAAAAAGGAAATTGTGCCAATGGGCGCAAACAATAAATAGTGGGCGGGATTTCATGGCAATTTCTCATTTCACAGATGCCACTACTACTTGCGGCAAGGCGAATTTTTGGCGTACGTGCAGAAAATATAGTAAATAAGTTCCTGGATCTTTCCGTCGCCCCATGACTCTTAATTTACTAATCAATTAGGATCAAATCGCATAGAAAGTCTTTTGAAGCAGTCCGTCCAGCGCTTTTTCTGCGTCAAATTAAGAACTGTCAGCTTTTGGCCTCTGCAAGTGTGCTGGCAAAAGTTTTATCACTTGGCCACTTGGCGCAAGGAAACAGAGAAAGATAAATATACAGAGAGATGGTGAGTGGGGTGTCACCGAAGACATACTATGCACTATGACTAATTTCATCCTCGGTTTTCGGGTCTATTTCTATCCAAGAGATGCAAGTAAACAGAACGTTTCTATTCTTCGTTTTGTGTCACAGTCGAAGAGGATGCGAATCTTTTTGGCCGGCGATGAGTCAGACAATTGTGTGGGCGTCTCCTCCACGTCTCTCCTCCTCCACCTTTCTTCTCTTAAATTATCAAAATATTGCAGCAAAATTCACAATTTTGAAAACTCTCCCGACTATCGGTCTTTCGTTTGTTCGTTCTGTCTGTCTGACGCTCATTTGGGCCGCCACATTTATGAATTACGGAAATACTTTTAATCGCCTCTAGACACTCGTTTCATTTTTCTTTCCTTCTGTTTTGCTTCCTTTTATTTGACTTGCTTTTTTCGTCAGGGGAAATTAAATCATCAGAGCATTGTGAGTGACAAGATATATGCATATTAATATATGTGTAGCGAAATAAGTGAGAGTGCTTCGGATAGCTTCGGACGAGCGGGTACCCTTTAACAATAAGTAATATTTTGCATTATATTTTCTTTCTCTGTCGGAAATATACTTTTATGGCCAAAAACATTCCTCCTGTAGCCTAATTACCCATTTTGTTTTTGTGGAAATAAACCGAATATCGTACTTTGCCACAATAATAATAATCATCATTCAGCGAAACAAAGAGAGGGGCTTATTTTCGCCTTATAATTGAGAATAATTCCCATTTGGCACGGAAACCGACTGTCAACAGAATTTTCATATGCACACGCGTACAATATTCGCCGGCGGCACTATTTACGATAATTAAAATTGAAATTGAAGTGCTCGGCTAATGGCTGAAAATCTTTGGAATGTGCACAGAAATGTGTGCGGGCTTTTCGCGTACATTGGCCATTGGATCGGCGCTAATGGCTCTCTTCCTGCCGATTCTCGATTCCATTTGGAAATTTACTTAACACTATGCTCGGCACTCACCTTCTTCTTGTCGCGCATGGATCCCTTGCCGCGGACCATGATCTTGCAGCCGGTCTCCTGCTCCAATTGCTTGGCCGTCATGCCACGGGGCCCCAAAATGCGACCGACAAAGTTGAACTGAAATGGAAATTAAATGGGAAATGGAGATACAAATTAGACGATGGTCGAAATTAGAGGAAATCATTAGCGAATCAACGAGATCTAATTAACTGGCTAACTTGTTTTGGGCTTGCCAAATTTAAAACGCATTAGATCGGATCCATGACTCAGGATGCATAAATGCCAAAGCCAGATCCGTTCAGCCTCGGAATTATTATTAAAGCGTATGACGCTGGTCAGATTCGGTTCGTTGAAGGCTGGAGTCACCCACAGCATTTGGGCGCTACGTACAACAATGGGCAAGCGAAATCTGACCCGAGGCGACACGCCTGAATTTGGCACGATAAACCAATCAGCCAGATAGACTCACAGACTCTTTGTGCATAAAACCAAATGCAGTCAGTCAATCGGTCGATCGGGCTTTTATACCGCAATAAATTCGTAAACAAAATTTATTTTAAAATGTTTAGTATGCTTTTTCCTAAAAAAATATGCATTAAAACTAACTGAATAAGTCAATATTTGAATTATTGTAAGACTAAGAACAAATATTGGACCTATAGTCAAGTAACTTGGATATATTTATTTAGGAAATCTAGTTTTAATCTTCTATTAGTTTTTAAAACTCTTAATTTGCCCAACAAATTACTAGAGCTGTAAAAAAATCAGTAGTACTATCGATACTAGTATTAATGTAAAGGCAATATCGATGCTTTTTAAACTATCACGATACTATCGAAAAAATCATTTATTTCGAACTTTTTCTCACCCTTCTCGTTAAATACAAATAATGTATAGAGCGATATAGTGATAATATCGTTGTTTTTACTCCTCTACAACTAACCAATGGTAATAAATATATAAAACCCCAACCAATCATTAATTGGTTATTTTTTGCAGTGTACAAGGCGGCGACATTCAAAAGAAGTTTGCCTAAACTATTAGCGGAGCGTGCAAAAATCTTTTGACGCGCTTGTCGATGATGATGATGGACGTGCAACAAGATTTGCAAGCCCAACTCCGATGAGGTGACCCCAACTTAAAAAGCTGCCGTGGCGCCCAATTATCATATACTTTAGCTGGTAGATATACATCGATTGCAACAGCTGCCCCGGAGGCCTGCCGATAAATTAGATTTATTGGCCAGATCACAACAATTTCCATGTGAGTTATTGTAAATTGCTGGCTAAACTAGTTCTGGTTCCCGCCCCGGGGACTCGGGGGCTCTACCCACCCACCCACACACATCTCGCATCTCGGGGAACCTCTATTCCGAATGCGATGATGTGATGGGCTCTGAGATACGGGGATGTTAAGTGCACACACAGTGAGTGTGTTTGCAGCGATGCGATCATCGACAACCGCCGGCAGCAATTGCCGCAGTTAGCCAAAGCAGCAGCAGCTGTTGTCAGTCCGAATGTATCGGTATCTGAAGGCCTGAATCTGCAACTGCAATTGCAACTGCAGCAGTGGCAGCGGCAACTGCCACTGATGAGATCGAATCAATTGAAAATTGCCGCGAAGAATGCAGTTAATGCCTAATGGCTCCGGCAATTTTAATTAAATTTTGCGAAAAAATCATTTAAAGTGCCTCTCGCTGGCAACTCAGCCTCCATTTAAGTCCACAAAATACGAGAAAGTTGCTAGACCCAAATAAAAAAGGAAAAAAGTTGCAGCAACGCTTCCACAAAGCCCCTACGAAATGAGATACGCAAGCTAAGACAACATTTGCATTGCGTATCAGTTGCTTAATTAAAAATCCCTGGCTCTGCGCAAAGTTTACACAAATGATCTCTTCCATTTGCCATTAAAAGGAAATTAAAATCCAAGCGTTTCCCTTTAAAAGGTTTTCTCATACGATGCGACGCCTTGCCTTGCCACTTGCGTTCTACAAACATCAACTGAAATAAAGAACGGAAGGCAAACACACGAGTGTCCAGATAAATTATATGTGATTGCGCTTAAAGGGCGTATTTACCTCTTATTTCTTTTCAGAGAGGGTACGCATATATCCAGGGGAAACTAATAATCAGCGCACTCGAATATTGGGAGAAGGCCCCTAAATCAAAATTAAATATTTATTATATTACAATAACAAATACACCCTCGATTTCTTTTCTTTTCAATCTGAAAGCTATTTATAAAATAAGAAAAACCCACACAACACACAACAATTTATAAAATGAATGGAATAATATAAGCAACTTAAAACCTTCAAGGCAATTTGTAATTTCTTTACTTATAAAACTACACAATGCAGAGGTATTATTAGATTTTACAACAATGAAACCCTTTTTCCCTTTCTTCCTTTGTCACATTTATCCTGCAATTACGCGTCTTCAAGTGGAACGCGTGCCTCTAAGAACTTCAACTACACCGAAAGAAACGCATTTAAAAGGCAAAGCCACAAAATTCCGACGAAATAAACTTGCCCAGTATAACTAAGAACTTCAACAATACCGAAAATAACGCATTTGAGAAAGATAGCCACATAGAAAGAACAATCGATATTTTGTCGCTTTTTTGTTGTGGCTTTATGGATTTTAAAAAAATTATGTAGTTTGCAAACGTCACCAACAACTGTCAGCTAATTTATGTTGTTTTAAAGCGAAATAAGTTTGATTTATATCTGAAACATTTGTTACGTTAAAGAAGACACGTTCTAACACCTTGGCTCCTTATATTTAAACAAAAAGTTATACAACTTAGATTATAAATAAATTTTAAGGTCGAAAGGAACCACTAATAGTCCAAAACAGTAGAAAAATTAGTTTCCCTCTTAGTTAAAATGTACATACAACTATTTCCACATTTTAAAAGCAAATTGATTTTGTTTCTGTATGTAATAACGATAAGCAAACTGTTTGGGACCTTAGGTCTGTAGTATTTTTGCTGTATTGACCTTTTTACCGGCGGTACTTGAGCAACTTGTAAACAGACAAAAGGCAGATGGACACGGGAGCTGCTAGTGAAGTGGAGTGGAGTGGAGCTAAGTGAAGTGAAGCGGACGGACAAATAATGCTGTTCAGTGTACCCATATATGTGTAAGTGTGCGCTTTTGAGAGCGAGCGGAGGCTGCTTTATTTCACAGATTGTGGGCTCAGATAGAGGGCGCAAAGAAAATATATTTTATATTTATACAATTCATACTACACTCATTTTCAATAAGGCAAAGGCAAAGGTACAGACAATTGATAAGGCAACTGCGTCGCACACACAAAGGGCACATAGCAGGCGCTCTTGCCGAAAATTCTGAAAGGCAGAGAGTTCCATACAAACACGCGGAGCTGTGATAAGAAGCCCCTAGCACCCTGCCCCAGCACCATTGTGACCATGACAACCGACCAAGTCGGTCCATATCAAATTAAAAGCAAAAAGGTGCTCTGGCAGAAGTTTTCATTCGAAAACCACACACAAAGAGAATATTCGATAATTTTCCTTTAAGGCACGGGAGAACATTATATTTTACTGTAGTGTTCTGCTCAGATTTAATCGCGTTGCCAGTGTGACTCAAGGAATTTATGAATCTTTTCATTTGAGCCGCTCGGTAGTGAGTTGAAAAGCAAAAATGCATAAGCAGCCAAGGCAGGGGTCGGCATAGATCAAATAGATTACTGCTCGGTTACTGCCAGGCACATATATAAGTGTGCATGAATATGCGGTATGTATATGCATCCGTACTGAGCGAGACACTTTAGCACACATAATTACGCTGCTGCGGCTGTGGAATACAAAAAGCTCGTCTATTACACGGAAAAATAAATCAAACTTTGACATGCCAAACAACAGCAACCGAAGCGGCAGTGGCAGCGAATTTAACTAGAAAATAATGTTTGCCGCAATTCGTAGAGTTAACGCCGATATATTTCAGCCCGGCATTCGTGTACCCATTGAACTGCTGAACAACCGAAAATGTACATAAAAATTGCACGTAATTAGCATTTCAATGTTTATGACTAATTTGCTGCAGTTTGTAGATTAATTGGCATTTGTGTTAACGGCTTAAACAATAAACAAAAAGCAGGCAAGCAACATTAAGTGATTTGGGGAGGACGAGAGGAACAATGGGATGCCGGCCCGATGTGTTGTCTACAATTTGGCTTAAATATGGCCGCGTTTTCCCCGTTGATCGATATGCTTAATGGCGGCCAAAGACAGCCGAACGAACGACCTTAGCACGATTCGAATGTCAAGTGGCTCACATCTGTTGATCTGAGTGGGTGTGACCACACAGCATTAATCAGCGGAAAGGGAATTTAATGAACTCAATGGGATCGATTAACAATTGAGTAATTAATGGTAAAGCAGAAAAGTCGGGTGTTCGTGCCTGAAAACAATTTCGATCATGATTACCATAGGAGCCTCAAAGGTGATTTTCATCCAATAATCAGGGATTTTAAACTATTCAGACAGAATTTGGTTATATATGTTACATTATTTAATTATATTTGAGGAACTGTAAGCCAGTATGACGACATACAGCCATCAAGTTGCCTCACCATGAAAATATTTCCCTCGCATCGCATCTAATTGTTCTTCTTCCATATGTTCAGCTTCAAATGATTAAATTTAACCATCGGAAAATGAGTTTGCGAAATAATATAAAAAATGTCAAACATCATTTCTGTTCTGCTGCGAGCGAAATCACTCAGAAGCTGGCTGGCGGGCTGACTGGGCTCAGTGGGTCAACATGTCGTATGCCGCATGTCGCATTTTGCGCCACGGGGCGTATGAGCAATGAGCGTTGACAGGGAACCGGCGAAAGAACGAGACGGAGCGGAATGGCGATATATATACGGAGGACTGATGAGACTTTGGAGCGTTAATAGTTGGCTGTAATTAATTGTAAACTGTGCTAATGCCTTGCCCGCTGTCTTCCATCGCTTGTGGACTTTAATTAAGTTGCATCTATGTTTTGGAGCAGCCAGAGAAACGAGATTCAACGACGATATAAAGAGATGGATATCTCTGTCCGTCTGCCTCTCCCTGGGACCTCCTCTGCATTTGGAGTCGGGTTGACAAATCGTTGACCATTTACATGGCATATTGTTGCTGTATGGTTGTCAGCCAGCTGACAAATCTCTATTTACATTGTTGAATACGGTATAAATTATTAACTGCTATTATTTGCGACTGCCAGCCAGTGAGTGTCTGGCCTAATGCCTTGAAATTTATGCCCCATGACGCGGCGCGCTGCCGCGGCCCGAAACCAATAAACATTTGCCCAGAACTTGTTGCACTTCCATGTTATTTGAAACGCAATTTATCTTGCTTAAACGAATTCTCAAAAATTCGACTGGCAGCCATCGGATAATTTCAGAATTTCCCATGCGAATTTTTAGTTATTGCAGCTCTTGTCCGCCCGAAATGATTGCAATTAAATGAGATGATTTACGACAAAACAGCGCCCGAGAAACGCCCGCACAAAAAGCACTCTCATCCCATCACCAAGGGGAAATTTCAACCCGCGATGCCTTAAAATTAGACAGATTGGAACACCTGAATATATTGGAAAATCAGGCGGTAAAATCAACGGCCCTCGGGTCGTAAATCTCTGAAGAGATCTGCGCCAGTTTTCGGTTGGAAAACACCGAGAGTCAAAAGAACCAAACATCATCATCAAACGCTGTTTCAGTCGGCACATTGCTTGTTTCTATAAATTATGTAGCCTATGTTCTTTTTAATTTATAGCCTCAACTCATTCATATTCATTTCGCTTGGGTCTAGGCCTAATAAAGTCCAATTTAATGTTAATGTTCTTTGACTGACTGCCCCTCCTAATGTTATCTCTTCGCTTAGCCTTACTCTCTTGTGAGTCCAAGTATTTGTTTTATGCAACGGCAAAGGCAACGGCCAGAGGTAATTAATTAAACGGCACATGTGCAAAATGTTTAACGATAGCAAAAGCTACAAATAAAATGGGTTCCATAACCTCAGAAATAGATGCTGACTTGGCAAATTACCATATTGATCTGGCTCAGTGGCTCAAGAAATATATTAATCTTCTTTAGAACTTTAAACGTAAGGTAAAATCGTTAGGTAGCATTTGTTTTGAAATTAATCTTTACGAAGAGACCACAAAAATGTGTTCAAAATGTCTGTGAATATATTGTTTACTCTTGCAAAGGGTTTATGATTTTACTCAGAAGATTGTTGAACAAGCCATGTCCAAATCTGTCAGTTTTTTAAAAAAAATCACTAACTATAACTTTTGGCTATCAGAAAATTATTATATTATAACGTTTGTTTTTCAAGTCTTCACCTGCAGCTCCTGTGGTTTTATTTTATTCTTGTTTATTCTAGAAAATCTGTGCAAATTTTAAATATAATTTCTCTGAATGGGTTACAGTTGAGGTACTTTCACCTCTTCCATTGTCACGTTTTATTGTGAATTTTAAGGTACTCTCTAAGCCGATTTACAAGCATTTAATTCCACATCATTTGAGTGGGGCATCGTCCCCATCCAATCGCCCTCAACTGGCGCCATTTGGCAAAGAAAATTATTTGAACAGCTGCTGAACAGAAGCCACACCAAAGGAGGCACCATCGACAGAGGGCGAAATGCTTTCGAGTATAATTAATGCTATTTAAATTTATGCATTTATCTGGATCACAACCGCGAGAGAGAAAAAAAAACGAAACGAAGCAAAAACATAAACATCAAGAGCAAAGTGTGTCATGCAGTAAAATAAATTTCCTCAGTTCCGCCACTGCGACTGCTGTCAGGCCATAAATATAAAAAAAGAAACTACGCCCAAACAATTTCCAAATTAACTGAAAAGGCATAACAAAACTAAAGAAAAACAAAAGAAACATAACATACATGTCTGAGACCGGAGACCGGAGAGCGACGGGCGGGGTGGAAACATTTTAAATTGCATAAAATTAAATCAAATTCTAATGTGGCAGGGCTTGGCCTGAGTGACTTGCTCCGACGCCTACAATGAACGACAAATGAATCGAATGAACGCCGTCAAACGACTTCCTAAAACGCTTCAATGATTCCGTCTAACCCAAATATATATATCTGTATCTATCTATCTGTATATCTCTATATGGGAAGAGGGGTAGGATGGATCGGAGCTTTGCATTTGGCATCTTTTGCTGGGGCGTTCGTTGGCCTGTCTTACCGCCGCCAAGACAGCGTAACAGATGACTGACTCTATCGGCGCAAGAAGATACACCTCGGCAAATAGCTGAGCGGGCAGGCAGGGCACACCTTTAAGCCATTTCCGGTGTAGCCCAGTTGCTCACTGAGCGCGCGTTGTCAATTCTAATTGACGGGAAGCCCGTGCCCTCCTCGAATCCGATCCGATCCGCAAAATTAGATCATCGTTATCATTATGCTACGGCAGGCAGGCAGGCAGGCACACTTACATCTGGATGTTCGCGGACTGGCACATAGACCTTCTCGTTCATCGTCACCACAGCGCCCTCGGGCTCGGGCAGTGTCAGCGGCTCCTTCTTAACCCCATTGATCTGGAACAGAGAGGCGCGCACGCGTGCGATTTCTGGAAAGATTGAAATATAGGATAAGGATTAATACAAGTTTAAGCACGGGAAATAAAAGGGAATTATTTAATTTTAAGGCGTACTATAGTATAGTTCCCTGTTTTACAATTCTACTTCCCAATATGTATATATTATATTTATTTTTTGCCACAAACATATTTATATTATCA
>JAEIIH010015449.1:0-11160 GCA_018904745.1 Drosophila orosa | reverse complement strand
TAAATGTTATAAATGCAGAAATCCCCAGGAGTTGTCACGTCATAAATTGAATTACATACTTTTGCTTTTTAGAGATACTCCAAGATACTTTTAGTTAGTTACTCACACTTGTTCTACAAATACAATACAATCTATATTTTAAGTGAACAAATGGGGTATTTGTTTAGCAATATGATTGATCTATCAAACTGAGTAAAATATCTAATGTTCAACTGAATAATTTTCATAGCTTACTTTCGTAAATGGTTTTAAATTCAATTTACCATTTCACTGCATCCATGATAATGGTCTTTACCTGCAGCTCGTGGTCGAGGTGAGCGAAAAGCTTCCGACTAATCCGCATGCCAACGAATCGCTGCCAAAGAATTCGCTGCCGGGGAAAACATTTCGATCACATGTAGCCCTCATTTTGCAAATGATTTTGTTGTACCGCATAGCTCGGTTAGTTGTAAGCCTTTTTGCATTTAATTTTCCAACTATGCATTGAAGCAAAAATTCGCAATATGCGCGGGAAATCAGGACCCACTCACTCGCACACACACACCCGCCTCGTGGTGTAAGCCAACAAAAATCAATTTTATTTGAATTTAACAATTTAACCGTAAAACCACAGAAAGCATTTTAAACGCATTTTTAATAGACTCAAATATGTGTTGCATAAAACGCGGCTCCCACAGGGCCTCGTCGGGAAAAGGGGGCAGGTAAAGTGGTCGGAAAAAGGGGGCGTGGACCCATCAATGGCCACGCATCGATACTTTCGAGCTTCCGCCTCCGCTCTTGCCGCCATTTTGTTTTGTTTGTTACAAAATTTGCGCATTTACAAAGCGGCGGGCAAAAAGCGTGTTGAAATATCGTTTGCTTTTCGAGTAACAGAAGCTTCCGTCCTGTTTTCCCCATTTTTCCGGACACTCGAAAAATAGCCAAAAAAAAAAATGGTTTCAGTTTAAAAAGTATATAATATTAATAAAAGATTTAGTTAAGCTTACAAATTAATTAGCTTTATTTTAAACATTTTACACTTGTTTAAGTTTAAAAAAACATTTAAGTTGTTTTAAAGTTTAGAGAAGTTTCCCAAATTGAGAATAAGTTGCATTTTATATTTTATTTATTTATATTAAAACGATCTGTGCTTTTAAATAATTTAATTTTCCCCTAATGGGCTTACTTTCATGCTCTATCACCGATCTCCAACTAAGATAAGCAGCAATTCATTTTTTTCAGTGTACGCTTGCATTTTATTTTGTTGATGAAAAATTAGTTTTTATCTATGCGATGTGGGTGGTGTGTGTGTGCCTCCTCGTGAGCGTTCTGTGTGTGCCTGTTTGCACATTGTCTGCATACTTTCGGCGCTGGCACAAAGTCGCGTGCTTTTTGTTTGGCAGCGAGTACGCGAACGGCAAATATTTGTGCAATAAAAAGTACTCACCTACGCACGCCACTAAGCGGCTTCCACGAGCAGCTTAATAAGCGATTCGTCTGTGGCTCCACTAGCAGATATAGTATATTACTTTTCGCCAATAGAATAATCGTAGTACATTGTTAAG
This sequence comes from Drosophila orosa, assembly GCA_018904745.1. Classification (NCBI taxonomy): domain Eukaryota; kingdom Metazoa; phylum Arthropoda; class Insecta; order Diptera; family Drosophilidae; genus Drosophila; species Drosophila orosa. The sequence goes on along the minus strand of JAEIIH010015449.1, from coordinate 9,616 downwards.
ATGATTTTGCCTTTCATCAGATTCCAGAAATTTTAGTTTCCATATAAGGGGTTTCGTTAAATTCTAATTTAATAGGAGTGTTGTTATTTAAGCATGTTTAAAAAATGTATTTATCATTTAACAAAAAGAAAGCCTAACATAGACTTCTTTTCATAAGTGCATAAGTGTTATGCGTAATAGTTCCTTTAAATCACAAAAGAAGTAAGGAAGTATGCTGAACACAATTTTAAGAGTAAGATGCATAACGTAAATACATTTCGATTTCTAGGAACGATATAAATAAAAATTTCCTTTATTCTTTACTAAACTTATTTCTGTCTTGTCGATTAATTACCTATATTTAACCCATTTTAGTTCAATATATATTTTAAGAAATTAATAAATAAATTACCCAAATTTAAACAAAAATATGTACCAGTTTACTTCAATAGGATTAAGGGTATTACCCAGTTTACTTATTCTCCTTATTGAAAAAGTGCGGCGAAATCCCGCCCATCCGTAAACTCCTCACATTGGCCACACATGTTGCTCGACCCGAGACCATAACGCCAACTGACCATGATGTGAAAGTGCATAAAATACTTCAATGGCGTTGTTTCCGCTGACAATTGCACGTTGTGCGGTCAAATAGAATAGCACAGACTGGAAGGGAGAAGGGAAAATAAAACAGGATCATGAGGGAGTCATGTCCGCACAAATATGTGTCTGCTTTGCTTTTGTGCCTCTGTGTAGCCAGGACAACCGATGAAATATCAAAAGCTTTGAGAGGCGTAACTATGGTTCACGTCTCCTTTGCCACGTGCACCCATCTCCAGCTCCATTTCCATATCCTCGTCCCATTCCCATTCCCATTCAAGACCGGGGAGGTGACGAAACTCGCCTTCTGCTTTGACAATTTCAACATAAATTTCGTCAATTTTTACTTGCGACAACTACGTTGGGGTTCTGCCGTAACATCTGCCGCCGTTTGCAGTTCAATGGAAACATATTGGGCTGGCTGCTGGGTCTGCGTCACTTCTATATAGATATAGCTACTATATAGTAGAACCCGGGAACACAGCAGGAGCAGGACGAGACCATGTCAGCACAACGGGATGCAAGGGAGGCCATCGCCGGCTTTTAATTCCTGTCTAAGCCTGTTTCCCTTACAGGGTTTTCTATTCTAAACTTAAAATCATTAAATATTTTAATTGATTTTAAAAAACTTGTGTTTTCTCAATGCAATTGTTAAAGAATACAGGGGACTTTACCTTTATCTTAAATTGTTTAAAAAATGATTAAGCAAACCATACCGAAAAATAAATTGTGGAATATATACGAGAGACAAATAATTGTAATGTTAAATTTGAAAAACGGATGAGAAAAGATTTAGGATATGTGCTTAACACAAAATTCATAAATACGCTTTTTTTGTATGGATAAAGCAAGAACAGGGCTAAGAATCATGTCGGATGAATGAATGTTTCTAACAAACTGTGAGTTAATTATAATAATTGATTAAAGTGTTTAATAAATTCCATTATTTTACTTGAGTCACCCTGTTAAGGCCGTAACGACTACGCTTAATATGTAGCTCAAGTAGCGGCCACGCAGGACAGGATGCTTCGAAGGGCGATGCCGTCATGATGGCAGCCAGGCAGGACAGGACAGGACAATGGCAGTCTAGCAGGAGCAGGAGCAGGAGCAGCGGCAATCTAAGAAAATGCTACAAGCTTACACACTGACACTTTGACTGGCTGCGCTGCCGGACTTCTGTGCCATTTCCATTTCCTACGTGCCAGCAGGTGTGTGGCGGCCTGTCCTTGCCTCCTGGCCCAGATAGGAGCGTAGCATTTGGCCGAAGGACGAGGCCAGCCAGGGGGCAGGGATAACAGAGTCACGGCAGTGCCACTGGCACTGGCACTGGCACTGGCACTGGCGTCACGTGGTCACAACATAAAAACGTGATGAAATTTCACAAAAATAAAAGCTCTCACCCATACAGACCCTGGCCGACAAACGACTGCCCGAGTGACAACCAGAACGGCCCCAACAGCACTCAAAGGAATATTTCTGGACTTAGGCATGGTGGTTTCAGTTAGTTTTAATCTAAAACTAACTCTTAATAATGGTCTTGATAAATCTAAAGTACAAAACCAACACATTTCAGAAGAGTATACAAAATTTTCAAAAATTGTATGGAGTAATGTTGTCTAAAAATCAGAATGTTAAACCATCCCTTAAATAAATTAATTCTTCCTGCCGACGCAACTAAACTTGGATTATTTAAAGATTGTCAAGAAACTAAACTTAATACCGAAATACAGATCATATAACAATTTAGCTTAAATATCAACAAGATATCAGAGTTTCTCTCCGTGCATTTGGATATCGAATGGGGGCGAGGTCTGGCCTTTTACGACCTGGGCTATGCGATTGCTTGACACGGCTAAATGCGCCGTAGTGGCGTAAATAAGTAGTAAAAAATTTATAGGATTTGCGTTTTTGGGGTTCGCACAACAGTTGCAGACGCACAACACGAGCGCGGGCAATTAATAAAAACAAAAAATCGCAGGCATCACTTGACGGCGGTTAAAGACAAAAGTTAAAGCTGCCCGACCGCGACATGATAAACAATTAGAAATGTCACATCGCCGGATGGAGGAGGACTTGCCGGCAGCAGCCATAATAACGTAATCCCCTGGAAATACCCGACCCATGAGCGCAGCTCATAAAAGCCAAAGCCAAAGCCAAAGGCAGCCAACAAAATAGCAACAGCCAGCGGAGATGGGAAAGAGTTCTTCTCGGGTTCGTCCATTTTTATAATCGCATTTTTATGATTAAGACGCATTTTATGGGATTTTAACTGCTATTATTTTCGCTTTTAACTGTCACAATAAAGTCAAACTTAAAGACAGCAAAAGCTGCAGGCATCCACACAGAGTTCCTTTGTTTATGCGGCCCAGCCAGGGACTCGGCTCCCTCCGGTTCCTCGGAATAAAATGCCTTAAATCCAGACCATTCTCAGAGCTGGAGCAATGAAAGCTGAAAGAATAAAACGTAGAGGGAAAAACGGAAAGGAGACGGATTCATTTTTTTGCGCAAAGTTAGTTATGCAGATTTCGAAAGAGATTTTTGCCGAGAATAGCGCCTGGTGTGCGATTAAATTATGCCCCGCATATTGAATCGAGTATTGACCTCAGAATAAGAACCCACTCAGTCTGCTGAGTAATTAATACTGTCACTAACGATTGGCCGTTTATTTAGCTCGGTTATTACAGTCTGCATTACAGCAGACATTCGAGGGAGTCGTGGGGAAATGGGAATTGGATGCACAAAGAAAAATATATATTGCATTAAATAAAATGTAATAAGTAAAGGCTTTACGTAGTTCTGTGTCGTAAGTCGGATTTCTGTGATAAAGCATCTTTAAACTCCGATCGAAAGCAAAATTTGAGATCTTTCGTAAAAAAAAATCAGACTGTACAATCTACATGCGGCTTTTGTCTAGATCTATGTAAGATCATAATTTAAATAAATACATGGTAATTCTACATATACGTTATTTGAATGTTTTTAGTAACTGAAGATTAATTTTTACAATTAATTATCATAACTTAGCTAGCTGAAATTCTTATATAATTATGCCTTAAATAAATATGTCAAATCCATGTTCAAATATTTGGTTTCTCTATACTTTGCCCGCGTTGTTCCTCCTGTTAGCAAAAGTCAGACCCAAACAAAATCGTGGCAATTAATGCGTTCATCGAAGGGCCGTTTTATCTGCTGTGGTCGAAGCCAAAATGGCAAATAAATATTGTTGTTAAAATTGATGTGCACTTCGAAACTGGCTGCTCCACATTAACGTTTATGACTGGCCAGTAAAAAGAAAATCCAGCGAGGGAATCGCTGCCAGTCGCAATGCCCGGCGACTCAGTCAAAACGCGGCGATATGAACTCTTTTTTAATGAGGTGCTAAAAATGCCGTTATTGTTATGACAGCGAGGAGGCCCTTTGACGACCGCACAGCTCTGAATCCGTCAGGGCATTAAAGCGAAGTTTTCCATTGGGGATGCAAGGACTCAGAATCCAGGATGCGAACCGTTTAAGTTGTCTTTAAACATCGATTTGTAAATTGTTAAATGATTGCCGGCTAAATGCGCGTAGCTAATGCCTGGGATCCGGCATCCAGCCACCCCTGCTTAACCATTCTCGCCCCTTTCCATTTCCATTACCATTTTTCCCTTGGCCTTTCCGCTCAGTTTGGCAAGGGTTGTTTGATGAGTCTGCCGGGGTCTCGCATCGAATTCCAAACATTTTCTCGCAATGCGCTCGCATTTTTCCGAACGTTTGCGAATTTGATTTTTGATATCGCATGCACATGTATTCCCAACTGTGGAGGGGCGGTATCCCGGCCATGGACGTCACTGCCTCCACTTGGCCATCAGCCGGAAAGCCAGCTCCTTGGGCGACGCGACCCCAAGTGGCACTCCAAGTCGAGGGGCGGAAGCGGCCATTGAATATTCAAGACGCGGAGATGGGGCAGCGCCTTGTTTCATTGGCGGTTTTTATGAAACTTTGGCAGCCATTTAGAAAAATGTTGTCCGGCCAAAAAAAGGCAAAGGAGGCAAATTGAACTTGCCATTTGGTCGCGCTTCTGCTCCCGGTTTTTCCTCCCGATTTTCCTGACACGCATAACACTTTGCAGCGGCAGCAGCAGTTGGCAAACAAATTTGAATTTATATTAATTTATTAGCATAGGAAAAGCGCAGCCTCCGGCTAAGTGTTAGCCGTAGCCATAGCCGTAAGCCGGAATCCGTGAGCCGAAATCCGGACTCGAATCGCGGCAGTTGACACAAAAAGTTTGGCCAACGGCGAGTGTAATGAAAATGAAAAGTAATTCCAGAATTTTTAGCAATGAACTTGCTAATTTGAAATGTAAATTGCCGTGCTAAGCGGCAGGCAATAAAAGAAAGCCGGAAAAATATCACACGCAGACAAATTCAACTTTCGTTTGGGAGTATTTCTTTTGGATTCGATTTTTTAATAATTTAATTAATAATAGAAAATCTTTAGTTGGAAAAATAGGAAAGTGTTATTAAGTTAGTTTTAAAACCCATTAAATACATGTAAAAATAACAAACTTGATTTAATTAAACAGATATTAGGAATTTGTACAGTAACATAAACTTACTAACATTTATTCTGTGACTCTTAAACTGTGATGAACATTTTCGTAAAAGAAGTTACTATAACAAATATTTTATGTTTTTATATACTAGCTAAATTCACATATTACTTGCCATATACAACCTCTATATAAAACCTTTAAAAATAAAATCGTTAATTAATTAGTATTATTCAATTAAAATGTTTTCGCAGTGCAGCGGCAAATGAATGTTTGACGGAACGGACGCCTTTCGGCACATTTATTAATACGCGCATTTCTCACGTTGGATTTGCATGAAGCTGGGTCCTTGGAAGAGCCCTAAGCTGCGACTTCATTTTGCGTTTTAAGTGGTCCCCAAAAATATGCAGCACTTGTGTGAAATATGCGCCACAAAGCCAAAGTGCCAGCTATGCAAAATTATGCTAATGCCAGGTGGGTTCCCATGGTCTGTTCAGGATGCTCGGTTCCGAGTTTTTGGGGGGAAATTTGGCCAAATGTCAACCGTTGTTGGCAACAGCATGCAGTTAGCTGAACTGCTAACCCCCAGGTGCAAAGGCCACGAACTTTAACACGCCCATTTGCACTTTAAAGCCCTCTGCCCTGCCACTCCTCCGCGGGTGGGCAGGGTTGGTGTTGGGGTTGGGGTTGGGGATTTTCCATTTTCCCCCGGCTTTCCTCACTCATAAAATGCGCATTAAACACACGCAGCTCGAAACTGTTTGCCGGCTTGGCCAAATCCAAAGGATTTAGTTACGCCGCAGGAGGCGGTTACTTCACGTCTATTGCGCCATCTTTGCATACGCCACGGTAATGGGGGTCCGTTGAGCGTCTAACCAGCCACACACACACCCAAAGGCCACCCAGCACACCCACAGCACACTCGCACAACCTTTGCACCCCAGCTGGTAACATCAATGGCTTTTTCATCCATCAAACATGGCGTCAAACGTCACGGGCTGCGAGCCCAAAAAGGCGAGCTATTGTCGTCTAATACCGCAGCGACAGCCCGGCATCCCAACAACCTGACGGCCCAACAGACGGATCCACCGAACCCAGAGTCCCTGAATCCCTGAGTCCTGAGTCCTGAGTCCCTGAGTCCCGAACCCAAACCAAACCCAGCCAAACCAAACCGTAACTCTGGTCCCAAGCTCCCGGCAGACCGCACCCCATGCATCACATCACTTCCGCTGCCTGCTGGCTGCCTTCACTGAGAAAAATTACTAAAGCTACAATAAATATCTTTTTTAACTATTTTTGGATGCTGATTGTTTAAAGTTATAAGCTATAATGCTAAAGCTAGGGGGATTTTATTGTATTTTTTTAGTTTTAAGAAACTTTGGTCATAAAACGTTCTTAGGAAATCCAGTGGATTTGAATAATATGCATTATTATATGTAAAAAAAAACAATTCTAAAATATTCCGAATAGAACTTATAATGACTAAAATCAATGCAAACTTTTCATTATTTTAAAGCACGAATACTTACCAACTAAAGTTTTATTTAAAATTCGAAAGCATTTAAAACTCACCCTCACTTCGGGTACTATTTTCTGCGAGTGCATGGAATGGGTGCGGCTGCCACCGCCGTGGGCCACATAATCTTGCCAGCTTTATGTGTGCTGATGACTTGCTGAGCCTCAAAGATGGAGCTGCGGAGGAGAGCACGAGCTATGGCCCCGGACATGGCTGCACCAGCGTGCTCGGTGGCTGCTCCGAAAGTGCTGACTCGGATTTTGTGCCTGGCCGGATTTTGCCCCCTCCGTTCGGGCCATTCCCGCTGCTGTTGGCTCAGCATGTTGCTGGCGTCTAAATACATGGACACACACACACTGCCACTTGCATAAGCATAGACATTCATATAATGCTTGTAATATTTGCGCTTAGCCTTTGGGGGGATTCGTTCTGAATCGTTTCAGCCCCCGAGAGCAGCTCCCTGCCAGGTCCGCCACCCAATGACCGTTCTGGCATGGGGCGGGGGGCTGGCCCCAAGTGTCCTTGGGGCTGGCTGGCGCTTCAGTCGAGTTCAAAATGTTTATTTTGTTGTCCTTAGGTTAGTCGTTTGCTCATTTTCCACCCTCCGCCTCCGCCTCCGCCTCCGCCCTGGAGCTTGTTTGCAGAAATGTTCGCTCGCATGTACAGAAGTTGAATGGATGTGGATATGGATGTGCATTGCTTTTTTCCCTGCCCCACTCTCTCTGCTGTTTGTGTGCTATTTGATTTGAACTGTTTGCATTTTGCGCTGTTTACATTTCTCAGGAATATCTAGCCCGTGCCTCTGGTAAATATCCTTGATCCTTTTGCAAACAGTAGCCGGCCAGGCAGCCCCTTTAAAGTTTCTTTTCGGATCAAGTGCGTCCTTGGATATTAGCGAGAGCTCAGGTTGTCCATTTAAATTCTTCATATTTTATTTTTTAACATCCACAGAGATCTCACGGGATAGGTTCAAGGGATACTTTAAGTATCCGTAGATTTATTCGAATATTATATCTGAATCAACAGATTCTTTTCTGACGGTAAGAAAACAATTATATAAACTAGTTCTCACCTAAAATATAAATAGGATGTGTTCATTAACTAGTCCAGTTGTTCATTCCCTTTACTGTTTCACAATCTATTAAATACCTTGCCAATTTCCTTACTTTTCTGTGAGCTATAAGCATGCCCAGTATTAGGCAAACTTTCACAATAAATCTCTTTTAAGAGCCCACATTCCCCGGAATCACTCCCTGGACACCACAATGGAAAAGGCGCAATCAGCAAACAGTTTTCAGCTGAAAAGATTTGAATGTCCGTCATAGCCAAATGCCGTGTAATATGAAAAGAGTGAGCCGCATAAAAGGAGCACAATGCTGACGCCTGATTCTGATGCCAAAAGCTTGGTCCTGCCTCCCCGACTATCCTGACGATGATGAGCGCAGCGCAGCGCAACAAAACGATGATGCACAAATCCCTTAAGAGCGGATTTGGAATTTCTGCGAGATGGTGGAAGCTGGAGATGCCAGCTTCCCCGACACAAAGACGGCTTAGCCGGAATGGTGGGACTCTGTGCAGCGAATAAGGCGACAGGCTTTAAAGTATTGAGAAATAGATGCCAACTCAGATCCGTGTAAGCCGCCTGCTGCGAGCCAGCGGGATCCCATTTCCACTGGAGTCCGTGTTCCCTGTTCCCAATACGGAGAGATATCATCGAGGCGTTGCTCGGAGGAAGTCCTGTATTTGTAGTGCAGTCAACTATTTGTTTTAACCCGCTGTGCCCAACTGTGAGCGAAATGCTCGCAATTCCAAGCTATCTGCTATCAGCCAGCCCCGTAATGGTTATTGGAAACACAGCCGAAAATGGCCGTCAAATATTGACTCGGCCTGGCTGCGAATTTATTTTGTGACCAAGTGCACTTTAAGAAATTTAGCGCAGCTTAGTTTTTATTTCCCTTAGGGTATTAAATTTAATTACATTTCTTGTATGCCTCAAAGATATATTTAAACGTAGGAATTCAGTAACTATTTAATCATATTTGAACAACAATGTATGAATATGTACTAATCTTTTCGAACTTGGTCTTAGTCTAAAATTAGCAGCAAATTAGCAAAAAGCCATCTCAATTGTTCACAATTCCTCTAGGTAAACACTGACAACCGTTGACTGAGATTAACTGAACCCTTGGTGTGTATAAAAATGGGCTTAAAGATTATTGTGTCACTCCGACTTGGGCTTTTTGCACACTGTAGTTGGGACAAACACCCTTCCAGCTGCCCCCTTCTTATTTTCCCTCTGCGTCGTACTGTCAGCCATGAACTTTTATTACGCCTTGAGGTAAATTGTTTTATTTATTTTTTAGGCCTGTCGCCAGGACGCTGGCGGCGCTGGGTGCCTGGTCCTGGTCAACGCATAATTCAACGTTACTTTGTTGCCACACTGGCGTCCACAGCCCAGCATACCACCACCCACTGGGCACACAGCATCCGCATCCGCATCCGTATCCGCAAACGCATCCACATCCCTTCGGGGCCAACGGCCAACGAAAAATCGCAACAATTTGTAATGCCAAATATTTTATTCATTCTGCGTTTGCCGAGGGCCGCCTGGGCCTCCTTGGGCCACATATAAATAAATACATATTTGTGTATTATTTTTTATCCCAGTCAGTCCGATTGGCTCAACAGGTCAGAGCAGCGGGAGATTCAGCTCCTCGCGGGTTATGTCCGCATGTAAGGACATTTATGGGGCGGCTTTTCCTGCATACAAATGCAGCTCTCCCTCTTCCTTCTCTGGAAAAGCGGAAAAGTCGAGGCGAATAAATTTATCACGTCGTTAGGGGTACACAGAATGTATTTACGGTATTTATTCGCAATTTGTTTCTATCAATTGGCTGTAATGTTTCTGCCGCGAGGTGGTCAAATAAATTATAACTCTCAATTGCATTTCCGGAAAAATATCCTTTATATTTTAAAGCAAAAAAAATGATACG
>JAEIIH010015443.1:0-10565 GCA_018904745.1 Drosophila orosa | reverse complement strand
TGTTACTAAAATATACACAATCTTTGCGGAACTACTATTATTTCAACCTTAGTTATATTTCGCTTCATCGCCTTACTTTGATCCGATCTCTGTCTCTGTTCAGGTGGAATAGAAAATAATGTTCACAAAACATTCAAAGCAGCAACAACTGTATGACGACTTTCGGTGTTAGTTGTTTGTTGTTGTCTGCTTTAGTTTATTTATTTATTTATTTCTCTATTTCTTTTTTGTTTCTTTTTTTTATTTTTTGCTTACAAGCGCTTGTTGTGTTCAATGTTTGTTGTTGGGTCAGCAAACACAGTTCGCTGATGGTGGTGGTGGTGTTGCTGTGTTTTGGCAGCAATTAATCGACATTAAAATTTATAACACCGGCATAATTAATGGTCCGCTAATATGCCATAAAATTAGTTACTTAGCAGCCAAGCGGCGTGTTCAATTAAGGATTTGCTTGTGTACTCTCGACCACTGCTTCCCCGATGGCATAAATCAAAATGCTTATCACGCGCTCTCCACACTCTAGACTCCGGACTCCCCATGGCACAAAACCCGCCCGCCTTCAAAGATATTTCCCCAGCTCGATCCTAATTGCCAGGAAAATTCGCCTTGATTGGCGCGTAATTGTATAACTTGTGCGACTTTAACCGGCTAACCCCAAGACACAGTAGTATTCCTGTATTCACCTTCCCATCCTCTGGGCCTGGGCAAAGGTCAACAGGAAGTGCCATAATTTGCCATATTGTTGTTGACCTGCGTCGGTCCAAGAAAAGACATGCTGTGGAGGGTGACTGTAAATAATAGGGAAGCGAGTTGGCAGACACCCTTTAAATCTTTGGGAAAACATTGAAAGAAATAGCTGGATAAACATAGGGTTTCGTTTGCTGTTTGCACCTGAAGCTGATTTCTTAGGTTTTGCCTTTAGATATTAATTGACAATCATATTAACCTTACAAAATATTTATTTTATATTGTTTCCCTAATAAAATATGCCAAATTTTTTGTATAAAATATAAAAGCACCTCTACAAATATTATTAATGCTAAAAATTTAAATACCTTTCAAGGTGTTACACACCGCATTGCGTTTCCAACCTACCCAGTACATTTCTTGAAAAAAACCTCTCGGGCTGTCGTGTTTTCCGCTTCGCCTTTGCTTTTCAAATGTCATGCATTGGGAAATGCGATGCGGGATTTGGCTTCGGGGGCCCACTCAGGAGTCAATAAGGAGTCTCCCTTGCTCAGGAGGAAGTCGGCAGGAGCAACTGGTTTCGCTGCCTTTGTTGCCTGTCGTCGTCGTCGTCGTCGTGCTCTAAAGACTGCCATCCATTTGATGTTTATTGTAGTCGATCCCAGACGGCATCGCTTCATCTCCATCGCCCGTCGCCCATCTCAAATCTCGCATCTTCCAGCTGGCATCTGCCATCTACTTTTGAACTGACCTTTTGGCTTGGCGAAAATTGCATGGAAAATGCGAAAAGTCGTTGGTGGAGATGGGGTGTGCAGGCGAATCGCTGTTGAAAATGCCTTCATCATCATCTTCATTATCATCATCATGATGATCTGCCGCATTTCCCCTCGGTCGGTTTTAGTTTTTTTGTTGTTTGACTTTTTGAATTGTTAAAGCCAATATGATTTATGTTAATGCTAATGGCAAAATGTCAAGTGTTGCCCACGGAACTTCTTCGCTCTTGTCTTCTGCTCCTCTCTGGTGTTTCTTTTTTTTTTTGTGTAGAGCCTCGACTTTCTAAATAACAACATTTAATTGGGCTTTAATGTTATCAGGGGACAAGCCATGTCTTAACAGGTAATTGCTTTACGCTTAAATAATGACAAACGTTACAAAGCCATTAATGTAAACAAATGAAAGAAATCGTAAAAATATAGAAACCAAATAAGAAATAGTTATTGGGGGCTTAGGTAAGGCTTGATGGCTTTTAGCTTGGAGATTGTATAATTTCTAAAAATAAATACCCTTAAATTTAATTCTGGGAAATGTACATTATTTCCTTAAATTCCTTCTCCAAGTAATGAAGCTCCAAACGAGTTGCTTCCTTTAATATTCTTCAATTACCCATTTCCATTCCCATTTCAAGTGACCTCAAAGAGTTTCCATATTGCAACCGAACACACAACCTGCCGAGGCACCACGTTCCCTTGGAGGCCACTCCACTTCCAGTGGGGTTACCGAGGTGCCAGGCAATTATTTATTTATATTTGCAGACTTCAGACCTCAAGGCTGGCTGTGTGTTCTATGTAATGGCCTGATAAATTTGTTTATTTGCGCCCAAAAATAAACCAGAGAGACGCACACATGTGTGTGTTTTTGGTCCCTTTCATATTTTGAACGCTTTGCGACTGCATTTTGATTAAGTAGAAAATTTAATTTGTTAACATTTGAACCGGAGCAGCAGCAGCAGCGAGTGCTACTCCCAGTTACTTTTTCGGACAGAACTTGGACAGAAACGCATAAATCAAAACGGCATTGACAGCATTTATTTGTGTGTATTTGGTCTCGACTCTGGATTTGTTTTTCTCCATTTTTCAGGTGATAAGTCCGATCTGGGGGCGGCCCGCAGGCAGTTTATCAAAATAGTTGTCAGTTACTTAGTTGCCTATCCGCAGAATGCGTGTGTGCTGCGACTGACTGACTCTGTGTTGCAATTAAGAGAAATTGCCGGCTAAGAGACATAAATAGAAATTAAAAGCGCAACGCGAATGATATTACACCATTAAATGCGCCATTTAAGTGCAAGACGAGCGGGTCCCGGCTGCGATTTAATTACAGCAAATTGCCAAGATGTTTCGACATGGCCCGATGATGTTCAGGGGAGTCGACGGCAATGTGTTAATCCAATTTGTGTGCCATTAGATGACCCACATTAGAACTGGGCAAATGGGCAACCGGACAAGTGGCCGGCAAATGGGAAGCGGAGATGCACACAGATGGATGGCTGACTGACTGACTGGCCAAGGTAATTGCACTGAACGTGGAGCATTGGCAATGTCAAGGTAACCAGTTTTGATTACAACCTGGAACACGTCTTCACCACCATATCGCTGGCATAATTGGCAGCGTTTTTGTGTCGTGGTTAAACACCAAGAAAAACAAGAGAATTCGAGTTAAAAAAGGGTTTAGAGAAATAGAAATTGGTTCAGAAAGTTGTAGTAAATATTTCAAGGTTTTCTTTCACCTTTAATTTAAATGTAACTATATAAAATAAAAACCTTTTAAAGTTATTCAATATATCCATCACTTAATGACAGATTTCCCAATCTATTAATAATTTTTCAAATATTCAAAAATGACTCATAAAACTGTTGTCTAAATGTTCATCTCTCTACCTATTTTTGCAATATATTTTCCCATGTGCATTGTACATCTTTCTCACTGCAGGATGTCCGTTCTTCTGCCAGAATTTCATAATTTTCTAGTAAATGCTCCCTTCTCCGGGCAACTGGCACTTGACTTGATTGATTGCCAACTCACTGACTGCCAGTCGAAAGCAATTTCCACTCGAGCTGAGCTCACGGGAGAGATGGCAGCGACTCCTAGGCAATCCGTAAGTACGTGTATCTGTCTCTAAGCCCGTTGTTCCATATGTGGGTCGTCGGGCAAATTTACAGAGATATATGTATGTATATATTTGCATGTGTCTGGCATATTACACTGCAAGACTTTGGTGGGGGTTATGACAACATGGGGATGGACTGTGTCAGGCAGATGATCGATTGGGTTTGTTTTCAAAGCGATTACGAGGCTGGGAACTGGTCAGGAATTTATACTTTATTACAGAGAGTAAATGAGGGAAATATTATAGTGATAACTTGCTATTTTTTGTGTTTAAATAATTTATATAAATTCATATATTATTTTAAACTCAGTTCCCAGCTAAGCTGGCCAACTCTACTTCGTTTTCAGGGTATCGGCAACTTCTTTCGTGTTTTGCCTTTGTTTTTTTCCATTACTTGACTGAAGCAGATGTCGTTGGCATATAAGTCTGACTTCCCCCAAGCCCCAGGCTCCAACTTTTTCGGTCTCTAGAAGTGGCGACGGGTAAATGACTCCAATTTGATTTGTTTGGGTTGCCGGGGCTCTGCCATTGATGCTTGTTTGTGTTGAATTAAATCGCTTTTTCGACTCGAAGCCGTCTAGTCGTCGTCAGTGAGCTGCTCCCAGGCGCCCATATATACACACATATATATTCGTAGATATAGATAGGCCTGGGTGCATTGTATAAATTGTAAATTGTCTTTATCAATTTGAAGTGCTAGGCGGATTATTTATGCAACTTGCCATGAATATTTTCATAGATAAAGTGCGTGCCACAGACCCTGGCTAAATTCGCTGTTCTCATGCGTCTCAGCTGCAGTTTGAGTTTCGAATCTCAAGTTTTTTTTGGGTCACTTTGGGCTTAAATTACAGACCACAGACCATGGGCAGAGATTGGCGGCCGTTGAAATATTTAAATGCCTGGCGCGTTGACAACTTCATTTGGGCACTGAGTGTAGTTGTTGGGCGGAAAGTGGTAAATTGAGAGTTGAATTAATATGGGATTAGCCTCATTAATGTTTTAAAGCTGTTTAATATTTATTTTGAAATTTATTTAAAGTACTGAACTATTTTTAAAGAGATAGAGTTCCTACTTTTATAGTAGATCTTTATAAATCTGTAGTTTTCCTACTTTATTTATAATTTAAATATATTTAGCTTATTCTGCATTTTATTTTAAATTGTATTCCTCACTCTTGGACTATTTTTACATTCTATTTACTATTCAAAAATCTCAATGTATTGTTGGGCGGAAAGTGGTAAATTGAGAATTGAATTAAATTAATATGGGATTAGCCTCATTAATGTTTTAACGCTGTTTATTAATTATTTTGAAATTTTTTTTAAATGCAGAAATATTTTTAAAGAGATAGAGTTCTTACTTTTATAGTAGATCTTTCTAAATCTTTAGTTTACTTACTCTATTTATATTTTAAATATCTTTAGCTTATCCTGCACTTTATTTTAAACTGTATTCCTCACATTTGGACTATTTTTACTTTATATTTACTATTCAAACATCTCAATATCGACCAGAGTCCAGCTAGGAAATAGCAAAATTAGGGCAAACAAAGCAAAGGGGATTAAAAGCGGAAGCTGCCCACACAATGCGCAATCAGCAAGGACCTCCCTTGTCCCTCGACCTTGTCCTCCTACTCATCACAGCCTCCCCCTCTCACCGCTCTAATTGCACTTCCTTTGTGTTTATTGTTGCAGGGGCGTGAGTTTTTGGACAGTAAACAGGATTTTGCAGTCCGTCCATCGGTCACCTCTCTAGCCGCACGAGAAATGAGAATCGAACTCGTAGTAATCGCTTTATAATGCCGAGCTGCCCGCAAAAATGTTGTGCAAAAATATCGACAGCTGGCCTGGGAGCGGAGGCATCCCTCATTCCAGGCTCAAAATCAAATGAAGCGCAGCTAAGCCTTTCCGCTACTGTCCCATAAAAATATCTACGCATTTTTTGTGGATTTTCCTTCACGCTCTGTAATTTGGCACTCACCGAAATTGCTTCATTTTGAACTTTCACTTTGTTTACGACTCGATTTTAATTAATTTTTGTTATTTTTTGTCCCAAAAAAAAAAGGAAAGAGAGATACTGCTGAGGTTGGGTATCGGTTTTTACCCCTTTATCCCCTGCTTTTGCTAAACATTTTTGACATATTTATGGTTGAGATTTCTGCGGGTTTTGAGCGGGGTTTTAAAAAGGGTTGATTTCGGGATAACTGGGAATGTAGTTTGCACTTGATAACTCACAATCGGCGAATGTGTTGAAGGGACAAAGGGAGAGGTAGCCTAAATCCGAGGTAATAGCCTCGCTGATCAATTTATTTTCTCCATTGAAAGTATCATACTTTCTCGTCTCATTTTTTTGTCAGAGGGGTCAGAGGCAATCATAATTTCATATTTGCTTTGCGAAATTATGTTTGTTTTACTTTTGGGCGGAACTCTGTGTGTGTGTCTCTCTGGGTATGTGTGTGATTTTGGGTGTAAAAAACAAGGAATTTCGGTTGTGATGAACATTTTCTTGGTATGAAGGGAAGCTGCTTTGATAATTGTGGAAAAGTCAGCTAGATAATGTAGATAGAAATCTAAGGAAAAATCTGGGTAAGCAAATATTTGAGATTTTAGAAAAATCGATTTAATTCCAGTGAGAAAAATACGTTTTACTTAAATATACATTTTATTTTCTAAACATTCCTTTGGTGGTATTTCAAAATATATTTTAGTAAAGGAAAAACATAATTTCTTTACTACTTTTAAAAGGTTTACTTACATTTTTTGATATTTTATATTAAATCCTTAAAAAACAAGGATTTTATTAGTAATTTCTTTAAAAAATAAACCGTATACATTATTTTAATAATATACTACTGATTAAAATATTATTAAAATATTATAGATAAAATCTAAAAAGTGTTCTAGTTCTTCCTCTATTTTCTGTCTTGAAAATACAATATAAATTGTATTGTAATGACACTTGGGTGTTGTCCTTTGTCACCTCCTCGCTCTCCTTCCACTTGAGAGCCTGTCAAAAGTGGCAACAACAGTGGCAACCTGTATGGTATTCTCCTCGAGTGTTTTGACTGTACCTCGGTGGCAGCTGCCTCGCCCAAATCGCTTCACTGGGCACTTTCCCTGGATGACAATGTGGAAACTGTGTTAAAATTGCAGCGGCTACTTGAAAATGGGGACGGGGCGTGAAATTTCGAACCTCTATCTCTGCCTATCTGTCTTTTTTTTTTACTGCACGTGCATGCGACTGTCGAGATAATGACGTTTGACATATTTCAGCCACGCGTATTCCCGTATGTGAATCGCTTACGAATGACGAATGTGTTGTTGTGCCATCGCAGCGACACTCTCAAGGATGGCATGGAGAACTGGCAGGATTTTCACTTCACGCAGGCGCAACTGTCACGGGCAATTTGTCACAAATCAAAACGAAGGCAGACTTGCGTCCGGAAGTCCGGAGCCCAAAAGGGGTGACTGACTATCCATCCGGGGGACTGCGCAAGCGCGCAGCTACAGATACAGATACTGTATCTCTTGATGGGCGTTGTGTAATCCATCAAATGGCATTCGGCACGCTACGCTTTCCGCCGACGAAGCGTGTCAGAGAAACGCCTACCAGCTGGATCGGTTTGAACCGAAATTATCCTTTTTACACCAAGAAAAAATAGTTTAAAGAATTCTTGTACATTTTCTTTCTAACAAGAAGAGAATTCGGGGTATTTTAAAGAAATTTATATTAACTATGGCTCTTAAATATATTTGGCAAAAGGCTTTATGGTAAAACATAGATATTTATTAAAAAAAAAATTGGAATAAAATAATTATAATAATTTTAAAAGTGATTTAATTTAAAATAGTGATTAATAAAAACAAATCACTTAATAGGTTACCTTTCCCCTTCAAGATATATAATAAAATATTTCCTTTAGTGTTCATACCATAATTCCCCTTAATTTCTCTCCGTGCAAGCCATCCATCCTGAGTTCCAGTTCAAATTGCTCGTAAAATTTCGTAGCTCGTGCCATAAAAATCATCGACCTGAAGACTCCTTCCTGATTTTGTTGTGACACAATGCAAGAGGTACAGGAGTGGGTTTTATGCGCTCGTAACTTGCCCTAATTAAATGCAATTAGTTGGGTTTCGAGCGACCAGCTGGCAGGACATTTTCTCAATTAGCCCGAAAAATGCATAAAAAAATTTATATATATTTTGTAAGTGTCACAAAAAAAAAGAAGGAAAAAATCGTAAAACTGAAATTTCTGTTACTTTATGTGATTTTATTTTTGATGCCCTAGAGCGGATCAAAAGGGTTTTTCCTACCACCGCGTTGCCCTTATTTTTTCCCCTTCAATGCACTTCCCATGCAAAATAACAAAGAATTTTCCTATACACATTTTTTTAATGCATTTTTTATGAATATTTTGGTACGTTACACGCCTAATGACAGTTGATGTTTAATGGGGAACACACCCCACATAAATCAAGCATAAATCTTGATGTGTGCCTGTATACATACACTATTCGAAGTCAAAGACGCATTTTTGCCGCCTCATTGCGGACCTTGACTTGCCCCACAGCTGAAAGAAGAGAACCCGCCTTGTTGTCGTCACCTGAGGTGAGCCTCACCTTTTAATTAATTAGCAGCTATAGAGGTTACTCATTTGTTTACTCCTACACCCAGCACCCACCTCAGATTTTCGGCCCTAATTCCTCTGCATAATTAGGCAGAGGATGCGCCCCGAAATAATGACTCACGTGCAGCGGAATAATGCGTCGTCCCGCCCACGTGCTATTCTCTGGCTCAAGGTTATTCGCAAAATGAACCCAAGTAACCTATGGAGTCTGGACCAGATTTGGTTAGAAGAAAACCACCTCTGAGGTGTGAAGGGAGAGAATGGCAAACTACTGCCTCTACTTTGTAAAAGTCTTCTCTGGCATTCCAGTGGAACTGGTTTCGTTCTGATGAATAAAAGAATTCCAAGTCTAAGGAAACTTAAAGCAAACCAGATTGATTTAGTGGCTAGGAGCACTTAAGTGGCTTATAATGAGGGTAATAAAATTAAATGATGTTCTTAAAATAAAACAAAGCTTGGAAAAATGTAAGCCAATTAAATTGGATGGTCAATTCATTAAATTCTTTGATTAAATTAATATGGTAATTGTTTATGGCAACTTCTGGTAGCATCAACTATTTATCATAGCTAGTTTTTGTAAATATTTATTATATTTAAACTTTAAAGACCATCTCCTCCTCAGAATAAAACTTTATTTTGCTGCAAAAAATATATAGTTATTGAGCTCAATCAATCTTCAAGCACTTTGCATCTCCATTAAAGTCCATTTCCCTTCCCCGGCAGCTCCCAAAATATTTGCCAAAAGGAAAACCAACTTGCTGGGCAAACACACAACTTGAGACTTTTCTAGCCAGAGTGGAAATTGAGAAATTCGTATGGCAGGCACGTTCTGGAGATATGTACATATGCAGCCATGGCTATATACTAGAAGTTCATGATGGTGCCGAGCATATTTACTTGCGGCTGCCAGGTCATAATTGGGCGCAAATTTCCATTTGGCATTGCACGAGGAATTTCCAATTAATGAAGCATTAAAAATTCGCAGCACAAAAGATTGCTGTGCGGTGATAGAGAGCCACCGCGGAGATAATAAAGAGACTCTCGCCGCAACGGGGGAAAGTTGATTGCAATCGGTAAACTGTCCCCTGATTAAGGATCATCCGGGATGCCATTCTATTGCGAATAAAAATATATTGTATTGAATGTATACATATAGAGCACTCTGCTGCTTCCCTGCCGGCGGGGGGTTGCAAATTCTGTTTTGCGAAAAAACCAAAATTCGGTTGCAGATTTTTCGATTGTGGAGTGAGATACCGTTCACGCTCGAAGGAATTCTCGACAAGCTGCATAATGAACTAGAATGGGCGCGAGTAGGCGAATGTCTGCACAGGGGAAAAAAAAACATACAGAAATTGCTTTATAACAAGGTATTTTTGCATAGCCAAATAGTTGCTTAGACGACCTTGGAATGGTGAGAAATATCAACTTAAATCCTACTTAAATAATTCCACTAATAAAATTTGGCTCTCAACTCTGCTTTAATATTTTAATAAAACAAATATATACTTTATTATTTAAATATTCTTAAGACTATATAATTTTCCCCCTGTGTGCTTGTATTTTCTTGAAAAGAAATATATCAATTTGATACACAAACTATTTAAACGATCCATTCTCCGCTGTCAGAGAACGGCGATCCAATCCTATATCTCTTTCCAATCATTAGAAGCCCGTAAACGTGGGAGCCGCAACCGCCGGCCATATATCAATCTCACATCTCGATCTCAATCTCCGTAGGAATATCAATCCAAAAAAAAAACATACTCCAATAGTCCAAGCCCAAAACCCAGGCCGAAGCGTGCCACTGCATTTTGGCGGCGAAAAACAAAAACGAATCGGCTTAAATGAAATTGGTGCAATTTTGATTGATTTATAATTGAATGTGAATTGTTGATAAGATTATGATAAACGACATTCACAACCACGGCTCTGGGGACTGGGCTCCAGAGCTATAGGGGAGCGCGCAAAAATAACAAAAATTATGTGAAAATCGAAAACAGGTTAACCCACTGCAGCAGCCCCCAAAGGGGTCCGCCGCGTCCACTCCATCGATCGTCCATCGCTGGCGTCGGCGGCATTGCCAATTTGATGGCATTCGCTTCTCGTTTGTCGCCAGTCAAAAAAAATAAAAAATACTGAAAAAGCCAGCAAGAGGAAATTGAGCTTGGACTGGGTGTAGGTCGAAAATTAAGTACTCTAACTTGCAGAAAATTCAAGAGGTTCCAGCAGAGAACATTTTAATATTTGACGTGTTTTTTATCAAATTAAAAGACGATGCTTGAGTTATAAAAATCATTTAATCATTTCATTAATTGTTACCCTTTCAAAAATCTATTATAATTTTATTTAAATATTTTTAGATCAAGAATA
>JAEIIH010015424.1:0-10251 GCA_018904745.1 Drosophila orosa | reverse complement strand
TAAATATTAACAAGGGAACAAGTTAACAGAACAGAACATGTTGACATTATGAGAAATTCGTTTTTATTATTAAATTTATTACAATTTAAATTACAAAATATAAATAAAAAAATATGCAAAAATGGTATTATGTTAGAAATATCTTATTTGACTGTATAAATATTTAAAACATATTAAATTAAATTAAGTTACTTAAATTAAACCCAGAAAAAAGTTTAAAAAATTCATTACTTCCAACTTAACTCCCTGATTTTCAATTTTCCGCTTGCCTTAAGAACCACAATCATTGCAGACATTGCAATTGCATTTGGAAAACTATTTAAAACCGCATAAATATTGTATCGAAGACGTACGGCTTTTGGGGAAAACCCAAAGAAATAAAGAAAAACAAGTGGAAAAATGCTAAGAGCTGGGAATAAATAACGCCGCCTTCGAAGGGTCACGGGTCACCCAGCGACGACGAGAAATAAATTGTATTTAGTTGTACAATTTATGGTCCCCCTGCAGCGGCAGAAGGGGAAACCCCCCGTCACATCCTCGTACTTACACACATGCATAATTCACATGCATGCTGCGAGGGGGGGTTTGGGGTTGCTATCGATGCATCTATGGATACAGGAGGGGTGCAGCAGGCAAAGGAGGGAGGTTGAGCACCCCGGGGTGACGTTTGGCGGCATGTCCTTTGTTTTTCACTCTGTTATTTTGTTATTTTCAAATTATTTATTGGCCAAACGAGGAGTGCAAGGCATCGGAAGAGTCGCAGTAATAACATACAGAGAAAAGTAGAGCTAAAACTGGGTTTAATTTATAAGAAAATACAATGAAATGGCATTTTTGAGCTTCATTTGATAAGGAAAAACAAATTGAGAAGCTCAGAACGGGTGGAATTTTGTATAAAATAAATCAAGATTAAATTTTTCCCTTCATTCTTCAATATTAATAAAATAATTATATATTTTCAAACATAAAATTAAATAAAGAAGCTAAAAACAGGTTGAAGTTTGTATAAAATAAATAAATATTAAATTTTTTCCTTCAATCTTTAATAAGAAACATCAAATTAATAGAGTTTCCTAGAAGATAAACAGAATACATCTTCTAAACTAACTTAAACTCTACGAAATCCTTAAAAAAACGTTTAAATAACTATAGAAATCCAAGTGAAAATATGGTTTTATATATAAAATATATATATTCTTAATTTTTAAGCGAATTTTTTTAATAAAAGTGCTTAAAATGTCCCCAAAATCTTTCAAAATATAGTTTTAAGTCATAAATAAATTCTTTATAATTTCATAATCGAATTTGTTTAACTAAAAATTCTTAAAACATTCCCAGTAAAATGTGCAGTATTTTCTATAAGTAAAAATATTAAATCTAAAGAAAATATAATGAAATATTCAGGGTTTCCCAGGTTTCCCAGTTGAAGTTCCTTCTCCAAATAAATCCTAATTAAAAATCATCAATAATTCCCCCTGAAACAATACAATTCTCCTTCACAATTACACATAAAAAGTCTTCTAAAATAATTGCAATTAAATAAGGATTATCCTTTTTTTGCTCGGTGCAGTACAGCTCTCTGTCTCTCCATCGAGCGTCGTGGCTAATGTGTAATTCAATAGAGTAAGTAATGTGCATCAATTTTCAGCTCAATAACGTATGGAATACAAATGCGAAACATGTGCAAATATGTGTGTCTGCGAGAGCACAGAAAAACGGAAGAAGGACACACGGGCAAACATCCGCAGAAATAAATATCTAATAGCGCGAGGAGCAGCAGCAGCAGCAGAGGAAAGAAGCTGTAGAAGAGCTAGAAAGGATGTGGAAGTGCGAGTTCGAGGAGCATCGACATTGTGTGACGCGTTTCCGCTTCCGCTTCTTGCGGTTTCGCTGCTGTTTGTTCTTTGTTCTCAGCTCTCATGGCTTTTCTCTGCATTTATTTGCTATTTTTTGTTCTGAAAAAAGAAATTGCAAAGGGTTTTGGCAATTGTTTTTTTATAGATGTTTCCCTTGGAAGGTATATTTTTATATCTCAGGGTATCCAAGGTTCAGCAAATTTATTTTCTTCACCTAAAACATTATTCGCTTTCCTTTTTAAATGTGAAAATTGTGAAAACTGCTTACAGCCAGCGATCGTGCGCGACAAAGCTCACCTTCAATTGTCTGGAAAATTGAATTCTGCGGCAAAATGCTGGAATTTATGAGCAGTTAAGGTTGAGGTTAATGTTTGCTGTTGGTATGCCAACATCATTTGCATAACTGTGTTTTATTTGTCCACCAAACACGCATAAGAACACACACACAGGACACTCACAGGACACACTGGGTACACACTCTGCTGCTGGCCACTTGGCGCAAACAAACAAGGATGCGAAAAGCTGGGCAAGAACAGTAGCTGGGCAGCTCCTTACCCCGGATGCCAAGATGCCAAGCTTGCAGCTTGCAAATAAACAAACAAGCAAGACTGGACTGGACAACAACAGGACCTGCTACGAGGACACACGCAGCCCAGTGACCACACAGGAACAGTTTAAGGAGAATTGGAATTGGAGTTACCTGAGTTTCCTCCTTTCTGCGGTCTGCATTAATCGGTTTCTGCGGTTTGTCAGTGAAAGCAGCGGATATTGATGTGAAAACAGGACTGATGACAGGCTCAGACAGGCTCAAACTTGTTTCAATTCATCGCTTTTAAGGTCCTTTATTAAATCAACTTAATTAACTTTATTGGAAATAAATACAAAGCTTTCTTTCTAGCCTACAAACACTTAATTTTTAACTGACTTTACACACACACATACAAAAATTATACCCAAGTCACATGCCAAGTCCTGGGTGTAACCCACAATTGCAACAATATATCTCAACGGCTCTGCCCTGCCCTTCCCTGCCCTGTCCTGCCAGCTTGTTAATTAAAAATGTTGCCAGCAATTTCCCATACAAGTTGGCTCCCTGCTAAAAAGATTTATTCCGGCTAATAGAGGTCCGTGTGCGGCCACAAGAATTTCAATTTGCTCAAGAAATTGCGGCCGCAAAAAGGGGAAGTGCAGTGCAGTGGAAGCCCAGGAAGTCCATCCGCAGTCCATATCCGCAGCCAAGTCCATGTGTGTCTGTCGCTCGTCGAATTGCCTGTCAGTGAGCAAGGTCTAGCGATTGCCAGACACAAAATTTACACCAAAGGCGCAGCCCAGCGTCGGCTCATAAATTTTCCCAAGTGGAAAATTGCTCAATTTACAACCAGGAGGGGACAGAAGGAGGAGGTGTTGATTGCAGGAATCGGGTTTTGTGGGAATCAGGAATTGGGATTTGGATTCGGGATTCTGCCACTTATTAATTTGTTTATGCGACTGTAATCACTCACACCCAATCCCTAAGCCAGAGACGACTAAGGCGGCGGAATCCCAGCCAAACCGCAGGGCCAACTTAAGATTCAGTTCATGAATAAGTCTCCCTACCCTTTCTCCAGGGTCTGGCTCCCTGTTTCAGTCAACAACAAATGTTCGAAAAATTTGTTAACATCAAAAAGTACATTAAAGGCTCAAGGAATGCGCTTTCGTGCGGAAATTGCTTACGTGCGTGGCATTAGCAAATGACAATCCCGCCGTATCCCGTATAAGACTCGTCCCCGCCCCCCAAAATTGAGGCTTTCGTGGCCTTGTGGAACTTGTCGCCTTGTGGCTCGTCCTCAGCCATTGGCCATCGGTGGTGGATTTTATCTGTATGGCAGCTACTGCGCATGCTGGCCAGGGCAACAAGTGTGTTGGGTTTGCCGTAGAACCAGACACATTCAGCGGCAATGTTGGAGACTTTTGTACTACTCAACCCACTGGGAATCCCACAATTCGCCGCGGGTGACAGTTCCGAGGGGGCCCCCTCCTCGAACGGCTCACGTAGCCGGCAGTCGAAGCTGAGGCCACTTCACTACAAAATAATTAAAAATTGAACACACAGAGAGCTCTGCGGAGAAGGAGACAAACAAACAGCTAGCAAATGACACTCGCCACGGAATGGAGTGGAATGCAATGCGATCTGTCAGGATGCGACCCTCTAGATACAAATACAGCGAGAGAAACGGGGATTAATCTAATGAAACTATAAGAATTATGCAGGAAAATACTTAAAAAGAAGAAAACTAAATATAAATATTTTAAAAGTAAGGGGAAATAGGGAAATTATCATTATCTTTTTTACAGATTTACCAAGTAAATAAATTCAGGTCATAGGTATCGAACCAGTTGGGAATTATAAAGTCTCAGAGTGGAAAATTACCTACAGGGTAATACTAAGCTTTAGTTTTTGTTAAAATTAATTAAATAATATAATAAAACACTGAATAATAAAAGAATTTATTATTAGATTCCGCTACTTACTTTACAAGAAATGGAATTTAAGCCAGAATAACCGAACTAGTTGGGAATTATAGTGTCTTAGACTGGTAAAAGATGCTGAATAAGACTTTGAAATATATTTTGTTAAAAAATAAGTAAAAGCTAAGAAAATTCTGAAAAATAAATGCATTTATCATAATTTTCTGTTATTAATTAACCAACCAATGGAATTTAGCCCAAAAAAACGCGAACCAGTTGAGAATTATAGCCTCTCAAAGTGAAAAATTAGCTAAAGTTTTAGTTTTATCAATTGTATTTACTTAAAAATAAATAATAAATATAAAAACGGTGAAAATCAAATAAATATATTCACAGTTTTAGATATTAACCCACCAAACTATGAAATTCATGCAAAAACCAGAACTAGTTGGGAATTATAGCGTCCAAAAAGCTAAAAAATGGATGTATAACTGAAATTGCAGTTACCAAAAATCTAATAAAATCTTGTACAAATTATTTAGACATTCTACACAACCTAGAATATTTTTCCAAGGGTATACCCCCAATTTTCTCAGTGCCCTTGCCTTCCCCAATATATTGTCAGTTGTCATCATCCTTCTGGTTGTTGTTTTTTTCGCTCAGATGCTGCTGCTGCTGCTGCTGAAACTGTCGCTGTCGTTGTCATTGCTGCTCATTTTACACAAACCAACAAAGGCCAACGGCGACCCAACACGAAACACGGCAATCACCCAGCAGGACCTCCTTGGTACTTTGGTCCTTTCTGCTTCCTGCTCTCTTGCTCCTGTTGCCTGCAGCTGCTTAAATAATTTTCGCGATGGGGAGCAGCAGCAGTAGCGCGGTTCGTCAGTCGCCGGGATATAAAATGTCAATAAGCTCCAATAACGCAATTGACAAGCTGAGACAGCAGCCTCGCCAACAATAAACGGGAAACGGTTCTCAAGGATGAGCGGCTGTGGCTGCTTGGAAAAGGATTGAGGTGGGTGGCAGGAGGATGCAGTGGTGGCCAGCGAGGCGAACACTAACTTCCAGCATCGACATCTCGGATTGCCCTGCGGGATCAAGACGGAACAGGAACAGGACCCCAACTTCAGTCTGAAGAGAGCAGAGTAATTTCAAGCTTAAGGAAGCTTCAAATTGATTACGAAATGGGAGGAACTTCCAAGGATGATTGGGAGATAGAATGGCTATAAAAATCAATTTTGCCACTGGGAATTAAATAAACTGAAGGTTTTATAATTTTTAAATACAGTTTTTTCTGGTTAAAAACTCGTTTGAAGATCAACTTAGACACCCGCCTCCTGTTGCTTCACCTTGGTGTTGTCATTGATGGGCGACGAGGAGCCTGAGCCTGATCCCGATCCCGATCCCGATCTCTGAGCCATTTCTCGCATCTCCTCTGAAGAGCGACCTATGACTATGCGGCGATTTGACTTGGGAGTTCGCTCCAAAGACTTGTCAATGGATCTCCGGGGTGTGGTTCTTAGACTGGAAACGGGTGTGCCAGCCACAATGGGTTTCTTGTTGTTCCAAACGCAAAGCACAAACCTAATCTCCTTGTTAAAAGCTGCCTTAAAGGTGAGCTGGATAAAAGGAGAAGTCATAAGTAAGAATTTACAATGAGAAGTTACCTTCTCACCCTCTCCTCCAAGGCCACTTGCTGCACGTAAACCAGAAACTCGATGATGCCAATGAGAAAGGCAATGAAAATACCCACATAGAGTGTATAGAAGATGCCACGCAGCTCCTCAAAGGTCATGTCTGGTGTGGCATCAGGATCTGGTTCCTCAAAGCAACTGGCATTCGGATTCTTCCACCACTTTTGCTTGAGATCGTAGAGCTGACCCCGCTCACTTAGCCTCAGGATGGCCACACTCAAGTTAGATCTATATTCTGCTCCAAAGGGCACCGCAATGGCATAGTGTTTCTCCCCGAACTTTTCGCCAACAGATCGAAGATCACAGTGCAGTTCACGATGATACTCCAAGGTTGTTGTTTCCATGAGGAACATGTAGTCACCACGATTCTTCTGTACTCGCTCCACTCCCTCCAGATTATCCTTGGTGTAGGCCGAAGGATCATCGTTGTTCATCAGATTGAAGGCCAAACGATAGACAGTCTCATTGGAGTCTGCCAAGAGGTTATAGGTGCTGCCACCATAAATGGTGCCAAATTTAACCTTCTTTTGACCACTCAGATCCTTGAGATTGGCAATGCTGCCCTCCATTTTGGAACTGGTCAAGAAGGCAGCCAAGTTGGCGGTATAGGAGTTGGCAATAATGATGGCAAAAATCCACCAAGTGGCTTCAAACATGCGAACCTAAAAAATATTAGGGTTTAAAATGGATAATTATAATTATATTTAATTATTATAATTAAATTAAATCTATAGATCGAGTTAGTAACGAGCAACGCAGCGCAGTAAATGAACGAGTAATCAAGCGAGTAACTGATCGTGTAACCAAGCGAGTAACCAAGCGAGTAACAAAGCGAGTAACAAAGCGAGTAACTAAGCGAGTAGCCAAGCGAGTAACCAAGCGAGTAGCCAACCGAGTAACCAAGCGAGTAACCAAGCGAGTAATCAAGCAAGTAACCAAGCGAGTAACAGAGCAACTAAATAAGAAAGCAAAACTGCGAGTAACTGAGAGATTAGTAGAGCGAGTAAGCAACTCTCACCTGCGGACTCCTTGGCAGGATATCGCAACCAGCTGTCATAATGGAGGCCACCGTTAGCCAACCTGTATTATGAATATCCCATGAGTTCTCCAGCACCTCCGGATCACGATTGCAAGGATGAGGATTCTCCCACTCCATCTTGGCAATCCGGGCAACGATTGTCTTGAGAAAGGTGACCACAATCACCGATATTAGAATCCAAATCCAGACCTCACCGCCAAAGGGCTCCAAATACCCATCCAAAGGCTTCTCCTCATGCGGACTTTTGTAGGCCAAAATACTAACGCCCAGCTGCATGAAGGGCACCGTGAAATCCACGGCAGTTTTGCGGGCTTGGGTGATGGTCAGGTCGCAAATGCCCATGTGGGCGTCCTTAAACGATACACATATTATAATAATTTATATAAAACTTAGAAAGTTTCACTTACATTATTAATAATCTCCCCAATGATGCCATTCCACTGCTTGGTGTCCTTGTCCAGCTTGCCATACTGCTGATCCGCCACTGGAATAAATTGATACTCAAAACCCATCTCCTGGGCAATGGCATCGATGAGGTCCACGGCAAAGCCCTGATATTGAGCATTCCCTGTCATATTTAGCTCCATGGCAGTTTCGTTGCGAGAGAAGTACGGCGGTCCTATTCTCGTGGCCACTCGATAAATGATCTTCTTCTGAACCTTGGCGTCCACATTTAGTTGCGTAATCTGACCCCTGGGATCCCACACAGCGATGCCTATGCCATCAAGGGGATCGTAGACTTCTATATTGAAAGTTATACGCTGACCTTCATCATCGAACTGCAGGCTGGTTGTCCGGAAGTTGGTGCTGTTCACGCCGGAAGTCTGCAAGGGCAACACCTCAGCCAATTAAATCGGATTTCCCTCCGACTCTGTACTCTATACACTCACCCCTTTCATGAGGCGTGTGAGATAGCGACCCATGGCCCAGGTGCGACCTCCGGAGGAGGCAAAGTCACAGGTTATGCGCGGCACTGCCATCCGGTCGGGGTAAAAGAAGCTGGCATTACGCCAGGATTGCTCAAACAGATGGAGGGCATCGTGGATGAGGTCGTGGAGGAGAGTCCTTGGCGACTCGTTGCTCTCGTAGACCACATCGTCCTTTTGAATGACATAGCCATAGGGCTGGGAGTACTAGACAAGAGATATATAGTTTATAGAGATTTTAGTTTATAAAGTTTAGTAATTCACTCACTGGTGGAGGATCCGGATTAAGCAGTAGCCTAGCTGCTGTTATATTCACAGCAAAGGTCTCATTGTCTGCCGAGAGTTCCTCCAAATGATCGGTGTAGGTATCCAGATTGGTCAGAAAAATGTGCTAATATATAAAAGGAAATGTAATTAGGTTAATAAATTACTTTTAGGGATGTAAATCAAGGAGAAAAGTCGCAGAACTCACATTAAACTGCCCCGTTAAACCAAACTCCGAGGAGGCATTCAACAGCTCCACCAGCATTCCAGGAGCACAATCCAAAACCACTCTCCTTTCACCTCTGATGCTCTTCCACATGACCCTGTAGTCGTCATCCTTGTGGTATTTTCTTACTCTAACTACTTCGTTGTGAACCTCACGAAGCTGTAAAAGGTCCTGCAGGCGAGCAGCAGCCTTGACTGGAAAGTATTTTAAATATAAGAAAGGTTTTAAGTAGTTTTTAATTGGGAAAATCTTAAATCTTTATATATAAGAAAGATTTTAAGTAGTTTTTAATAAGAAAAATCTTTAAAAACCAATACTCACCATCATCTGCATCATAAACTATGGTAAACTTGCGCCAACCAAAATTCTGGACAATATCCGCATAGGCCTTGGACAGAATCACCTGAGAAGGATAAAGATTCAAAGTCATCTGATGGTTGGGCCTCTCCTCCAAATGCTCTTCGTCTGCCACATCAAATTCGATGTGAGGTATGCCGGTATTATTGCAAACCAAAGCTATAATGTCTAGAAAAAAACAGAGAGGAAGAGAGAGAAAATATCACTTATACGCTCTGTTGACAAACAGAGAATTTTCCTCGTTGGAAAAGCTTTTTTTTTCGTTCTATTTTGCTTACATTTTCTATACAAAAATATGTTCCCTTCACACTTACCGCTTGCCGCCTTTGAACTTGGTCCAAAAATAGCCGCGACACCATTATCCACAAGATCGCAGGCTGAAAATTCACAGACAGAGATTTTTCATTCAAAATTTAATACATTTTCTAAGAAAATAATGAAACTAACCCTGCTCCTGCATGGTGACACTGCCATCCTCGGGCTTTAAACGTTTTATTAGAGGAACAAAGCGCAGGGTTTGCTCTGATTCGGGACCATTGATGGCGTTGATCACCTCCAGAAACTCCTTTTCCAGCTCCAACTCATCGTCGTAGAAGAAGGCACCTGCAGTGGGGAAATTGTTAGGAAAAACTATGAAGGCAACTCTGACTATCTCTCACCAATGTTGATTTGTTGCTCTTGGCTGTGGCTAACGAAAAACGCACTCCACATGCAGCAGAGCACAACTATGCGATGCCACATGCCTGCCTTGCTCTGCCCTGGAATTTTCAGCTAAGAATTTGTGGCCAGCGGCGTTGAGCTATTTCGGAAAATATTCTGTTTTTCATGCGGGAAATACGATGGCGCTCGATGGCGGGTCTACGGCAACTGCGGAAAAGCTCTTTTGGACATTGGAGATCGGAAAAAGGTGAATGGAAAAGGAAGACCAGAGAATGGAGAATGAAAAACAGAGGAGAATGCGAAGAAAGATAAGCAGCTGCTTGGAAAAGCTCAATCAGCTGGGATGCACCTGTCTGAAAATAGGAAGAAATTTATAGATGAATGAAATTTTAGTTGAAATATTTAATTTATAACTTAAAGTTGAGTTATACAGAAATATTACATTTATAAGAATTTTTTTAATTTTTTAATAAATAAGCAATACAAAACAGCTAGATTTTTCTAGAACTCTTTATAAAAAACATCACAAAATTTAGTAGATTTCTTTCTACTTTCTAACTAAAACTTTTTTTTAAAACCTCATAAAATGTAGTAGAATTTTCTCTAATTTATAACCAAAACTACCTTAAAAAACTCTCAAAATGAAGTATATTTCTCTCTATTTTTTAACCAAAACTCTTTTAAAAAAACCTCACAAAATGTTATGTTTTTCTTTGTTTCTCTAATTTTCTAATTTATAACCAAAACTACCTTAAAAAACCTCTTCTCTATATTTTCT
>JAEIIH010015397.1:0-26690 GCA_018904745.1 Drosophila orosa | reverse complement strand
TCAGTAATAGCCTTAATATCTTCTAGAAATATCATTCATTAGTAAATAATAAGGACTTCCGAAATATATTGCTTCTTTTTTGATATTTCTTCTCTTTTTCATTGATAAAATCGATAATAAAACCGTACATATATTCTTGATCAAAATAAACAAAATAAACATTACATGTACCCATTTTACATTATTTAAAAGATTCAAAATTAAAAAATAAATACAATTTCTTGAATAACCTAATAAAAAATAGCTTTTCGAATTGAAATTAACGATTTATTGGTTTATTTTATTTGTTTATTGCTTTGTTTATGAATTTGTGTAAATTTTAGGTTTTGGTGTTGTTTAAAGGCAAAAATACGAATGATTGCCAAATAAATAGAAATGTTAATAAATAAATAATAATAGTTTTGAATAGATTTAGCATCAATAAAATTGTCAATAATTAAAAAAAAAATTGATTTTCAACATTTTAAACTCAATTTGTAGATTTTTTAACTTGAAAAAAGGTAAAGGCAAGGTGTTTCACTAAATTGTAATACATTTTTGCCTTAGTTTTGATCGAATTCCCATAAGTTCTCAATACACAATTACAAACTGGAAGCGCCAATAAACTTTAGTTTCACGAAATAAACTTCCTTTCTTGTTTATTTCTTTGTATTGTATTTATCTTTCACTACTCACTCATACAAAGGTCTTCCCAGATCTATGGAATTATAAGCACTCCTCTGGACTCTTATGCAACCACTTTAAATAAAAGTAAAAGCAAAAGACCATTGTAAACTTTCAATAAGAGAAGCAAGAAAATTTCATTTTAATGTATGTATATATTTATTACGTTTAATAAAAATATATGTATATATTTATGTATGTGTAATAGAAGCCTTTTAAACATTAAAAATACAGTAATTGTAGTTTCCAGCCTAAACAAACTGAATATGTGTGTCTATGTGTGTTTCCTCCGGTCTCTCTGGCTGGGATCTCACGCCCCACTACATGCTGGGCGGTGGTTGATTGCCCGGCTGCTGGCCTCCATTGCCGGGATTCGCATTCGGGGCGCCGCCCTGCTGCTGGGCACCCACCAGCTGGCTGGCAAAGCTCTGGAACAGCTGCAGCATGTCATTCGGCATGGCCGGGATCTGTGGCGGTGCGCCACCGGTTGGAGCTCCGCCGGCGGCAGGAGCAGCACCGCCGCCGCCACCACCATTCGGATTGCCCATATTGGCAAACAACTGACCGATCGTGTTCATCACCATAGGATTTTGAGTCATCGACTGCAACTGCTCCAGATCGATTTCAGCGCTGCTGAATAGATTTCGCACCGTGGGATTGGACAGCATGGCATTGAGGCCGTCCGTGAGGTGCGACAGCTGCGGCGGCTGGTTCCTGGCATTTCTGGCCACCTCCAAGTTGTTCCTGTAGTCCGGATTGTCTGGCTCCAGCTCGATGGCCTTGCCATACGCCTGCTCCGCCTCCGCGAACTTGCCCATGTTGGAGTAGGCAACGCCCAGGCGGCTGTACGCCTTGCTGTAGTTTGTGTTGTACAGCAGGGCCGACTTGCAGTCGGTGACGGCCCGCTCGTTGTCGCCGAGGCGGATGTGAGCCGCCGCACGATTGCAGTAGAAAATGGGATTCTTCGGGTCAAAGGCAATGGCCCGGTTGTACTGCAGCAGAGCCTCGTTGTACTTGCACTCCTTCATCAGGCGGTTGCCCTCGTTCTTGATGGAGTCGGCCAGGGCCAAAGATTCCGGATTGCGCTCGATGTACAGCGACTGGAAGAGCTCGAACATGTCGATGTTTTTGTGGGGGATAACACCGCTGCTTCCGCTGGCGGTCGCATCACCTCCCGGCGCGCTGCCAGTGCTACTCTGTGTGGTGGCCTCCACCTGTGTGGAGTCCTGCGGCTGGTCCACATCATCGCCTACGTCGAAGGCCGCCTGCAGGCACTGGATCGCCACCTCAATGCTCTCGCTCTGGTCCGGCGACATCACGTCCACCTGCTTCTTCAAGTAGTCGATGAAGCTCCGCACAAAGCTCTGCTGCACTGCGTCCGGCATTTTCGTCGATAATATTTCCAAATGCTAGTAAAATTAAAGGTAA
This sequence comes from Drosophila orosa, assembly GCA_018904745.1. Lineage (NCBI taxonomy): Eukaryota > Metazoa > Arthropoda > Insecta > Diptera > Drosophilidae > Drosophila > Drosophila orosa. Next base: position 24,599 of record JAEIIH010015397.1, on the reverse strand, counting down.
ATGTGATTAGGCGAAATGTGAGTCAGTGTTGCCAGATGACAAAAATTGGACTTTCTCCCTAAATAATCTAAAAAATGTGACTTTACCCTAAAAATTCCAGTTTCTCCAAAAAATTTAAAAAATCAGTTAATTTTAAAAATATAAAGAAAGAAACAATTATTGTGGCTTTATTTTAATTCTTTTTATGTACATATTTATTGAAATCGAGATGTAATCTTAAGTAATCTCATCGGAAAACTTGGTTTGGTTTCTTCGGTTATAAATAGCTTGTACATTTGTTCTGTTTACGGCCTCTGGTCTCACAGATGTCTCGAGGGCGCTACCACTTGTCGTGAAAAAATGATATCGAAATTATTCAAACACAGGGTGTTTCATGTTAAAAGCGTGGTTTTTGCCGACAGCTGATTTGTTATTATTTATAAAATTAGTGAATTCTACAATTGTGCTCAAAAAGAGCTTCTCAAAATGTTCAAGTTTAATTTCGAAGTGGAACCTGAGTCCTGTTCCGATGCAGAGGCCGTTAAAAGTCCTTTTGTTGACAAACAGGAAGGTGATACCGAGGAACCACCAGAGGCGAAAGACATAAAAATCATAGATTGGTACCAGGCAGAGAGAATAAAACCATTAGACAACTTGATATCCACACTCGACTTTTACGAACTGAATGCTAAAGAAAGAGAGGTGGGTAAAACCCAGATACGACACCTTGTGGCCGGGTTTCTTCTGGAGGACATCAAAACTCAAACCCACCTCGACATCAAGAAAGCGGAGGAAAGCCATTCGGATCTAATTGCTGGAGTCTACGAAGGCGGTGCCAAAATCTGGGAGTGCACCGACGATTTACTACAGTACCTAGCTGAGAAACATGAGGAGGAATCGTTTTGGAAGGGCAAACGAGTGCTGGACTTGGGCTGTGGCTCCGGACTGCTGGGCATTTACGCCATTAAAATGGGTGCCCAAGTCGATTTTCAAGACTATGTGACTACACATTTAATTTAATGTTATTTCTCTTTAATTGATGTATTTCATTTCAGAATAAAGACGTCTTGGAATACATTACGTATCCAAATATACTGCTCAATGTTGATGAAACTCTTGCCGATGATGAGAAGTTGGAATTTTTGGAAAAGAAAACTAGTTTATATGCCGGCGACTGGTCTCATTTTGCACTTCTGACCAAGGACACGGATAAATATGACATAATACTCACTTCGGAGACCATCTACAATATAGACAATCAGGAAAAGCTGTTGGAAACCTTTGCTGGTCGCCTTAAATCGGATGGAATCGTTCTGGTCGCTGCAAAGTCTCATTATTTTGGTGTGGGTGGCGGTCTGGAACAGTTCACGGATAAAATTAAGAAGGAAAACGTTTTCCAAACAGAAAATGTGTGGAGGGCAGAGGAAAACTTAAAAAGAGGGATTCTTCAGTTAAAGTTTAAAGACAGTTAGTATGAAATACAATTATATAAATTAAACCCGTTAGTTTTTTTTACCTTTATAATTTTGCATAAGCAAATATAAGTAAATATAAGTTTTATAAGCCCAAGTTTATAATCTATTCATATAAAAGAAAGTCGTATTCAAATGTGACTCGAGTTGGCAGCACTTGAAACACTAACCGTGGCGCTGCCATAATTGTTCCGGAAAATAGTCGGTCTTAGCACGATACACCCTTTAACAGGGTGCCAGCAGTCAGCTGTTATTGTTTTCCGACAAACTGTGAGTACTCATATAAAACAAATAAAATGTCTCTATCGGCGCTGTAAATGGCTTGCAAAACTCTTCCCCAGATTGAGTGGGGTGTGCCATAATCTAATCTAAACTGTTTCCCGTACACGCTGCTTGGATCATTGCGGAATCCACTCCTTAACACACGCGCCGCTGGCCTAATCGATGTTTCTTATGTTTGCCGGCTCCGGCGATTTTGTGAATGCAGCCCGGAGAGTGGAGCACGAAGAGGACAGTTTGGGGGCGAAAAGAGCTCTCTGCTGCTGTGAGTACATTGCGGCGAAGGATCAACAGCGTTCCCATCTACTAGGATGCTGTTGTAACTGCGAGGACTTTGACTTGGTGTGCACAAGGTACGGAGTAGACTGAAATACAATCTATGTCTCTAATTCGTTGTCACCTGCCACAGCAGACTCGTCACCTGCAGGGCCATTGATCGCAGGAATATACACGGCATGCTGATCGCCTTCCAGGACCGCCTGCGTCTGCCATGGCGCGGTGGAGCCAAGCGAATCTCGCCGGCAGCTGTGGCCCCGGCATTCATTGTCCCCCTAATGCTAGGCTTGGCTACGCTGAACTCCAAGACGGCAGTCGTGCTTATGCTCACCCTTGTGGGCTTCACTGTGTGGGGCATGCAGGTGGCCAAGCGGACGGCCACGCGGACTAACTTCTTCCTGAGCTGGGTGCTCTTCTCCGTGGTGTACATGGTCATCATCTTTGAGTTCCAAGTGCCACTGCTGGAGCTGTCTCCCGAGGAGAATTACGCCCTGATGTTCTTCTCGTGTGCTGCTTTGTACTGTCTCTACTCGACCAAGGCTCTCTCATCGTTGAATCTAGTCTCTGCCCAATATGGCACTACGCCCAAGGATGAGCTGCCCGGAATTGCGGAGGCTTCTAGCGGGGAGGAGCAGGCCGAGGCACAGATAACTCTTCAGATGGAAAGTGTTCTTGATGACGACGACGTGGTGGTGGAGGCAGACTCTTCTGAGCGGGCGGGCCTGATGCACGGACAGCCCAACATCTGCGAGAGCTGCCGGAAGGTGACTCCCAGGCGGGCCTACCACTGTCCCATCTGCGGCACCTGTGTGAAGAGGCGGGATCACCACAGCTACTGGCTCAATTGCTGCATCGGTGAACGCAACTATGTGTGGTACATTTGCGGACTGATTTTGTCCGAAATTGCACTGCTGCTGGGCGCCAACCTAACCCTCACCTCGATATGCCATCCCTTTATGGTGGTGCGACCCTTGGGCTATCCCGTCTTGTTGCCCGACGACTGCAGCGAGGTCTTCGAGAGCTTTGAGTAAGTTTAAAGATTGAATTAATGGGAAAGTTTTTAATCACAGACTCCTTGTAGGCTCGGCATTTCCTTTGTGGTGGCCTGCTATGCCCTGCTTATCGCCGGCTACATCGCCTTCATCCTAGCCCGACAGGCGTACTTGTGGTGGAAGGGCTCCACCCTGCACGAATACAAACGCTCTACGCACGCCGCCGGCCGGGGCAATCGCATCTGGAGCCTATGGCGGGCCATACTAAAGTGATCCCTGCCGGGCATTAACCAAAAAATAAAAAGAAAGCACAAACAAGCTTGTCGCGCATAATACTAGTAAAGTATTTCACTCTCAACGCTGTTCTTTGTAGTTGTACTTAGTCGTAGCGCTTTAAGGTCCTTAATAGCAGCCATTTTAAAATTTATTCCAAACTAATATTATGAAACCAAAACAAAACGTGGAACGAATAAAACCAAAATTAAACAATAGCCGCTATCTACCACAAGCTATCCTCCCTGGGCTTGTAGTCGGGCAGGAGCTCCCAGATCTTTAGGCGCCAGCGCTGGCGTCGCTCCTCCGTCTCCTTTTCGATCTTGAGGATCTGCGGTAGACGTCGCCAGCAGTCCAGGACCTTCCACTTCAAGTGCCTTAGTTAAGAAACCAAGAATAATTATACATCCTTGAGTATTAGTTTTAAAGGAACACCTACCAATCGTGGTGGGAGAGCGCCTGTCGTGTCTTGGTGTCCTCGATCATTCGACTGTGCGTGGTGTACTTTAACCACCGCCCAAACCAGTGCTCCATGGCATGGAGAGCGTGCCAGTCTATGGCCACTTGCATCTTGCTCCGCTCATTCTGCGCATACTGCATCCAGGCGAACAGGGCGCGTCGCTTGACGATTCTATGCCAGCACATCTGCGCGCGGATCAGCTTCTCGCGTTGCTTGTACTCCGTGTAGTTACGCCACGACTGGAAAGCGGTCTTCTTGTACAACTGCCGGCGGAACTCCTCGCTCTTGACGAGGTTCTCGCGCTTGCGCTGCAGCAGGCGCTTGAAGGCCTCCATGCCAACGCGGCGGAGCAGCAGGCGACGGCTGAACTCCACGGCCTTGCGCTGGTTCTCAATGGACCTTTGGCGTTCGCGCTCCTTCAGAACCTTGGCCATTTTCTCCTGGCGTCGTTTCTCCTTGAGCACCTCGATCCTTAGGCGCTTGGCTTCCTCATCTTCCTGGCGCTAAGGGGGAAGATATAATCACACATTGCAAATTTTCTATTGATTGAGTACCGACCTTTGCCTCCTCGAGAGCCACCTTGGCCGCCTCTCGTTCGGCATCCGCCTGGGCCCGCCGCTGACGAGCCTGTTCGTGGCGCACACTCCGCTCCATGGCCCGCTCCTGCATGTGCTGCAGGAAGCGTGGTTGCAGCAGTGCCTTGCCCTGAAGGCGGGCCATTTCCTCGTCGTCCGCATCGCGCAGACTGCCTATCAGCTGCAGGCACTTGGCCTTGGCCTTCGCCTTGGGATCCCCGCATCGGATGACCGTCTTTAGCTCTTGCTTGAGATCCTCGCGTGCCTCCTTGGCCTCGTCGCTGAGCTTACTCAGCTTCAGCTGCATAATGAGACGCTCTTGGCGCTCCAGCTTGATCCGCTGCAGGTCTATGATGTCTTGCTGAACTTTGAGTCTACGTGGAGGAGTATTTTAATATAGTTAATTAATTAGTTAATTAGTTAATCATTAGTCTTACTTATTCTTGAACTGTTTGGCCATTTTGACGGCTTCCTCTCGCTTCTCCAGGCATTTCTGTGTGGTCTTGCTGGCTTCGGCCGCTGTGTCTGTGGCTTGGACTGTGCGCTGGCGCTTTTTCTCCTGCCGCACCTTGTCCAGAAATGCGTTGATCTTCTGGACCCGATTGTCCCGCGATATGCCCACTTGCCCCTGCTCCCGCTCAATCTTCTCCAGGGTTGTGAAGTGGATCCACTTGAGGAAGTACTTGCGCATCATCACCAACTGGGTGTTGGCCCTGGCCTGGAACAGCTGATCAATGATCTTCTGCTTCTCGTGGGTGGGCGCCGCATCCACTTCATCTTCGCTATCGCTGGACTCCCGCGCTGGCGGCTCTGGTTCTTTGGGTTTTAGCACCACCTTGGGAAGTTCAATGCGGCGAATGACCAAGGCTTCCGGCTCGGGTTCTGGCTCCGTTTCTGACTCGCCTCCAATGGGATAGGTGCTCGGCGTTGGAGTCTTCTTTTGGGGCAACTGAAACTGCACGTGTTTTGTGGAAATGGGCAACTCCTTGTCCAGCTGCTCGTTCTGCTCCTCGGCTGCCTCCAGCTGGAGTTCATAGAGAGCCTCCTCGGCCAAATCAGATATCACGGAGTCTATGCCGTCGCTGGTATTGGAGCAAGTGGACGATTCCCTCTGCAGTGCCGGCGGATGGCCTTCCTGCGGCTGTTCCTGCTTGTTCTCCTGCTGCAGCTCCTCTTCGTGGCGAACAGTGCGAACATGGAGCATCTGACGCTCGGCTGCAGCTCGCATGGGGCGGAAGAACTCCTCCGTAGATGTCAAGGGACTGGGTGTGCGGCAGCGCAGGAGCTGTGCCTTGCTTTCGTCTGCCTGAACCTGCTTGGCAAAGTTGCGATACTCGAGGCAGTCGAAGGATACCGCCTGCTCATCCTGGAACGCCGAGAGCTCCATCACCTGAGCCTGCTGCTGCTCCGCCACCCACTCGTGATCCATGTCTGCCTCCCATTCCGGTTCCGGTCGCAGTTGCCTTATCAGACTCTTGGTGGCCGCTGCCTTGGTCTCGGTACACATTTGGGTCATCTGGCCCAAGGCCTGGACGGGAGTGTTGTAGAAGTTGTCAATATGCTGGGCCGCCTGGGTGAGACTCTGGACAAGAGGTTTGTTGCTAAGTTTGAAGTCAGGCTTGGTGGGCGGCACCTTGTGCGACTTGCTTCGCTGGAACTGCCTGGCCAGTTGCTGGCGAAACTTCTCCAATTGGTTATCAACGAAGCGCTGCTCCACCTCCAGGTTATGTGCCTTGGTGGCTTCCAAAGTGCTGCCATGGGCCATGGTGGCCAGGGGCAGCTTGTGCGGTATTTTCTGAAACTATTTGCAGGAAGTTTTTATGGGAAAATTTATGTAAAATTAGATTTAATATTTAATCTCAATTTCTATAAATATGAATTGTATAAATCAGGCTTGGACAGCATTAATCTCTCACCATCTTATGCCGCATATCCATAATCACACTGGGATTCAGCTGCTTGGGCCCTTCGCCCTCAATCAAAAGGCGTTCCTGCCGCTTGCCCACATAGTCCACCTCGATAAAACGCCGCACTGCATCCGTCTTCAGGCCCAGAGGATTGGCCTGTTGATGCCGCTTGCGGATGCGATCCCAGCGGGTGTCCTTATTCAGCTTTTCACGACGTTTTAAATGAGACATTCTAGTTAAATATTCCAGTAAATTCAGCTAATCTTTGAATTCGAAATAAAGTGAGAGCTGAGTAAAAGGAAAACTTTCATAAACAACTTGAAAATGTTGGCCTGGCAACCAAAACTGCCGGCCGGAGAAAAGCCACCCCTGTCAGCAGATATAAACAAATCCATTTATAAATTCTCTATACATAAATACATCAAATAATGAGCAAGCAGGAAAACCCAATTGATTTGCATTCGAAGCCAAGCTTAATCCAGTTTAATCTTTATAAAGTTTGTATAAATGCCATAAATATTAGATAAGTCGATACGTAACAAGAATTTAGGGGACTGCAAGCTTAGTTTAGCAATTAATTGCATCTTAGTTGAGTGTTGATCTTCGGTCTTAGCCAGCAGCGGGGTCCTTCTTGGCCTTGTCCTTCTTGCCCTTTTGTTTCTCGGCGGCAGCAGCCAGCTCCAGATCAATAGGCGCTGGCTTGACGAACGGAATTTCATCCTGGAACTTGGCCGGCATGTACTTCTTCAGCGGCTCCGGCACCTTGATGCCCGTCTCCGTCTGATGCGTCTCCAGGATGGCGCAAATGACGCGGGTGGCGGCGCACATGGTGGCATTTAGCATGTGGACATAGTCCACGGCAGCGTTCATCTTCTTGGTCTGGCCAAAGCGCACCAGGAGGCGACGTGCCTGGTAGTCCAGGCAATTGGAGCAGGAGACCAGCTCCCTGTAGGCACCGCTGCCGCCGAACCAGGCCTCCAGATCCAGCTTCTTGGAGGCGGCATGGTTCAGGGCCCCGGAAACGATGTTCACCACGCGATATGGAATGCCCAGCGTCTGGCAGAACTGCTCGGCATTGCCGATCATCTCGTCCATCATCTCCCACGACTTGTTGTCGTGCGGCGAAGTGAGTACAAACTGCTCCACCTTCTCGAACTGATGAACGCGGAAAATGCCGCGCGTATCGCGTCCATGGGAGCCGACCTCCTGCCGGAAGCAAGTGGACAAGCCGGCGTACTTAATGGGTAGCGAAGCCTCTGGCAGCCACTCGTCGCGATGATAGGCGGCAATGGGCTGCTCCGAGGTGGCAATGAGGTACTTCTCGTCCACGCCCGCTTCCTCGGCCTTCTCGCTGCCCTTGCCCACCACCTTGTAGAGCTCCTCGTCGAACTGTGAGAGCTGGGCCACCTCCTGCATGACCTCCTTGCGCATAAAGAAGGGCGTGTACAGCGGAACATAGTTGCGTTCGTAGAGCAAATGAAGGGAGTACTGGATTAGTGCCTGCTCCAGGAAGACGGCGGCTCCGGTGAGGAAGTAGCCACGTCCGCCCGACACTACGGCTCCCTTCTCGGCGTTCATGCCGTCGATCATCACAATGAGATCCACATGCGAGTACTTGCCGCGCTTTGTGCAGTCGCCAAAGGTCCGCTCCACACGGTTCTCCTCCTCGTCGTTTGACACCGGCACCGACTCGTGCAGGTGGTTGCCCACCTCCCTGAGGGCCGTGTTCCTTGCCTGTTCCGCCAGCTCCAGTGTCTTCTGGTTCGCCGCCATGGCGTCGTCAATGAGCACGCGCAGTTGCTTGATCTGACTCACCGTCAGCGGCTGCAGGGTCTCGGCCACGATCTCCCCGAGGTTTATGTCTGCTGGCGGATCCTCGCTCATGGCACCCACCGGCTCCTTCTTCTTCATCTTCTCGCCGATGACCTTGCTGCAGATGTTCTTCACCTTGTTGAAGTTGTCGGCTTGGTGCCGGCACTGACGCCACTCCAAGTCCTTGTTGATGACGGTGTCCACCAGCGCCACATCCTTGAAGCGCTTCTTCTGGTTGTCGCGCACGGCATCGGGATTGCCGCCCTTGTCGCCGCGAAACAGATCCAAATCCAGAACCATGTTAGCAACGCTTTAATTTAGTCTCAGTCTAATTTCACAACGTGGCTGGGTTCAGTGTTCCCAGGTGCAAATTTGGCTTTCCCGTTAAAAAATCTCAAAAAGTGGAAATTTTCCCCTAAAAAATCTCAAAAAGTTGAAATTTCCCCTAAAATTAAAACAAAAAATATATGAAAATGTTAAAGTAGACCGAACAACAGCTGTTCAGTAACAGTCAACATCCAGCTAAAATACACTTCGGACCGGATTTCCCCACATAAAGCCAACGATGAGCTTCATTGACCAGGAAGTTACGGAGTTTCGGGCCAAATGTGAGAAGCAAGTGCCACACACCAAGATCATCATTTGCTCCAACTCACTGATTCGGGTTGACATCTATCCGGAGCGGCCCAATCGCTCAATGACGGTGTGCCTCCGCTTCCCGGAGAACTATCCGCGGAGCACGCCCATCCTGGTGGAGCTGAAGAGCCGCGTGTACTCCGACAAGCTGCTCTCCGAGCTCACCCGCCTCATCGATGACTACGCCGGCGATTTCCTGGGAAAGCCGCAGGCTCTACTAGTCCTCGCCTTCGCCCAACAGTATTTGACGGATAATCCGCTATGCGTGTGCCTGGACGAGATCAAGCAGCTCAGGGCGGACGTAAAGGCGCCCGGGTTCTCTACGGAGAGTCAGATAAAGCTGAAGCAGAAGAACCGAAGCGTGGAGCTGGTGGCCAAGGGAGGCCTCTACACCTACAGAGTCATTGCTGGCGTGCCCGAAAGCTATCCCATGCATAGCGTGGAGCTGCACGGCCAGGAGTCCAATCTTCCGGCAGTGCTCGTGCGTTACCTGAACGGTCAGTCGCGGGAGATTGCCCGCCAGTGTGTGGAGCCACCGATCCGACTCAGCAAGGAGGCCCTGGCCAATTTCCGGCCGGTTAGGAGCCTGCATCGATCCCTCAAGTTCTGCTTGGAGGCCACCCGGGACTTTCATATCGAACTTTGCCCCATTTGTGATAATACCGTGTTGCCCGATGATCCGCAGGACATTGAACTGGATGACAATGCGGATTCGTACATCGAGCGCGTCTACTGCGGTCACCTGTTCCACCAGGGATGCCTTAAGAAATACCTTTCCGAGCCTCCGTTCCCCAAGGGCGGCAAACTGTGCCCGGCCAAGCGCCGCCATCCCCGATCCGATGCTCAGACCTACATGGGAAGGCCCCAAATGGCACCCAGCGGAGGAGCAGCAGCGCTTGCCAAAGCCCCCGAGGATGGTGTGTGCGGCATTAAGTTGGCCCACGATCGCTGGGTGGTCAGTGTGAAGACGGCCGAGGCTCGCTGGGCCCAGAAACAGGCCCGCCAGCGGGAGCTCGAGGAGGTGGTGGACTTCCTGCAATAACACAGAGTTCAACTCGGAAGCCGCCTACTGTATATGGTTATGTATTTTGTGATTTGTATTCGAATACGCTTATATTGCTAATGAAATAAATAAAGTGAAGATGAAGTGCGACTAGGTTGGTTTTTTGGGAGCGTCTAGAACACGCGGAACATGCCGCAGTGCCAGTGTCTTTTGCGTCGAAGCCTGGCTTCGGCTTTTACTTTCCGAGATTAGGATTGAGTTAAAATATATTCACATTCCTTTGAATTCTAGGAAAGTAAAAGGGAAACCAGACTTGTACGTTTTCTATTCCGAGTTAAACTAATAAGCATTTAGTTCTGAAACTAATTTTCAAGGAATTGTTCGGAACCAAAGACCAGATAAAGGTTTAATAGTTGAGCCCTAGGGTGAGTAATTGCGCTGGAAGCCCTTTGGGTGGCGGCTTATTTGGCTAAACTTCAGAAATCCGTGACTATTTCATCATCCTCGTACCGCTTGATGGGATCCCCCTTGATCAGCGATGAGATGAGACTGCAAATGGAACAGCAGAGCACCTTAAATCATTTCTGTGGCCAGTTTGAGTCGGCACACTCACCAGTACAGCGCCACGAAGAACATGATGAAGTAGTAGCCCAGGTATATCATGCAATTCCTCAAGTGGACCTTCAGCAGGCCGCGACTGTGTATGTCCACCGGATCGTAGACGCCCAGGCTGTCGCGTCGCTGGCGGTGCATCTCGTAGAACAACCATACCACCATCGGCAGATTGAGCAGGAACATTATCCAATGGCCGCCCAGCAGTAGGAGCACGCAGAGCAGGGCGTGGGATCCGAACTTGGGTATGACCCAGAAGTTGAGTCGCCGGCAACACTCCTGGGCGTTCAAATAGTCACACTCCAGGTCCGCCAGTGTCAACACCTAGGCAAAGTTCAAACTAATTAAGTTTTCTTTGCGTATAAGAGCACTACTTACATAGTAAATAAGGAGCAAAAGAATGGCCCCGTAGACCAAAAGGGTTATGCAAAAATTCGCTGTTTCGGGTAGAAACATAATTGAGCTTGAGATTCACTTTTTCACTTATAATTACGAGTTATTCTTGTTTATATTTACAATTTTTTTTAGCATTGTTTTTTAGTGTTGCCAGATACAATCTTCATAAAAATCTCAAAAAGTTTAAATTTTCCCCTAAAAACTCTTCCCCCCTAAAAATACCCTGAGGTGGGAACACTGTTGCTGTTCCCCTTTTGGTTTTTATCGATAGCAGAAAACATTATTTTAACGGATTTTTAATTTGATTTTGAATTTATCAATTAATACAAGTTAAACTTTAAATATAGTTTTATTTAACTACAATTCGTTGCCGATTTTAAGACATAAATAAAGTTTCTCTTATTGCGAATCACAAAATATTAAAAATATGTTTAGTTGCTATTTTCTTTAACATTTTTTCTATGGCATTATTGTTTTATTTTATTTATATTAAGGGATATTAAGGTTTACCATTTGGAGCTTATCCTTTGCCAATGGTTAGAGTTCATCCATTATCATGCGCTTTTCGTAAATTTATGTGTTCTTTATTAGTCGCTAAAAAAACAAAATGGAGAATACATATGTGAGAAGTAAAGGGAACACCACAGCGAATGTGCTGACCTAAGATAAGCCCTATTTTTGGGTACCATATGGATGTGCGCAGCATGGGTATAAAAGGCCTGCATTCACCCAATGCATCTTAGTCTCGAGCGACATTTTAAAGTGTAATAGTGTCCCTGTTGGAAAAGTGAACTAGTATTGAACAAATTGAAGTCCCTGCTGGGGACAGAGTGATTGCTCGATATGGATGTGGCACTGAGTGTCCTTGCCGCATCCTTGTTCGTCACCGCAGTCGGCTCATATGATGTGGAACCCACGCAATCTTGGGTGCCAGAGTAAGTGAAAGGATTCCGTGCGGAGATATTGCCTTAAAAAATGGAATTTTAATTTTTTAAATTTATTTCTTGAGTTAATACTAAATTTCTTGTTTTTCACAGCAATCCCCACACCGGCCCAAAGCTCGCCAATGAACTCTGGTTTAGCCAGGTCAAGAAGCCGTTTACCAACTGCCCCTCCTACAAATTCCCCATCAACACAAATGTGAACTGCGTGGAGACGCCGGAGGGCGGCGAGTGCTTGGTCAGCTGCATCGGCACGAATCACTTCTACGGAGAGCGCCAGAATGTCGGTAAACTGATCCTCTCCTGCCGCCGCGGTGCATGGGGCATCAAGAACGGATCGCCCACGGCGAAGACCATCCAGCACTGCGATGGCGCCTGCATCTGCCGGAACGGAGGCATCTGCAATGGCGAGAAGTTCTGTCACTGCCGGAAGGGCTATGGCGGAGATAACTGTGAGAGGAACCAGGAGTTTGCTTGTCCGGAGAGACCACCGCAGCTTCCGAAGAACTCGAGGACGGTTTGCCGCGGCGACACCTGCGAGGTGGAGTGTAACCGTGGATTCGCCTTCTCCGATGGCCGAGAGCGGGTTCTTCTCAAGTGCAAGGGCACCAAGTACGTAGACATGGGCGGAGATGACAGCCAACTGCCGGAGTGCGAGGGTAAGCCATACTTATAAATTGATATTATGAAATATATTAAGTATAAATGGATTTTTATTTAAATAAAGAAGAATCAACCTTAGAACATATCAAATTAATTAATTACAGCCACCTGCACGCCCAACTGTCTCAACGGAGGTAAATGCATTGCGGCCAATGTCTGCAAGTGTCCACCAGGTTTCCGGGGCAAACAGTGCCAGTTCGAGGTGTCCAGCTGCAATGTCCTTGATTTCAACGGCAATTTTCAGTGTGATCATGGAGAGGAGAAATCCGAGTGTCGCCTCAGTTGCCCAGACGTGCCCGGAGTGAGTGTCCAGGGAACAATTGCCTCACACTACGAGTGCGACTACGGCAGTGGGAAATTCGAGCCCTCGCCCTCCGCGGTGAAGTGCATCTATCGTAAGTAATGGCATGTCCCAGCGGGGGATGGCTTTACAATTTCGAACTCTACCGATAAGAAATTCGATCCACACATGTGTTTCACGGATTGTTGGGAATCTTGAGGATAACTTTGTCCCCACTTGAGATATTTTTGGTACTTTTGTAATTGTTTATGTCTTCAGCACTTGACAGCGCCGTTAAAAATATAATCTCAATATGGAACACAGATCTGGCAGTCATTAAAATCCTTCACGTATAGTTTACCCCCTCAAACTTTAATTGTTTTCTTCCCGAACAGCTCCCAATCGAAATGTTTCCCAGCATATCAGCACCTCTGACACGCAGACTAATGGCACGGTTAACATTATCGGTGGCAAGGAGCTGCCCTGGCCGGATAATCTCAACGACATTTGTAATCGCTATCAACAGTACGACAACAGCAGCAATTGGAAGCCGGAGGACCCCGATGTAGACGATATCGATGGAGCCCATCGATTGCGTCGCAAGCCCGCCAAGGATGTGATTGTGGCACCACAGCTATCGGTCTGCAGCTCATGGAATGGCCGAAACATCCGCACTTTTGATGGACTGCTGTACAGGTTGTCGCTCAACTGTGCCCACACCCTGGTCAATGACAGGATATACGGGGCATTCCATGTGGCTGTGAGAAGTCACTCGCCCGATTCGCCCCTAATTCTGCAGATCCAATGGCAATCCGTGCAGTATACCCTCGAGAATCTAAGTAAGTGGAGGTTTCGTGGATTTAGTAATTATTTCAGGATTTTTTTTAGCTTCGTTGCTAACTCCTTGATTTCCCTCTTTGCAGATGGCAGCGTCACTCTATCCACGCCCGAGAAGCGCCTTTCGCTGCCCGCTCAGGTGCTCGGCATGAAGGTAGTGCCCTATGCCCAGCAGATCGAGGTGGAGCTGGATTCGGTGGGTCTCCAGCTGGTCTGGGATCATCACCAGCTTCTCTCCGTTCGCGCCAGCGTGGCCCTGTGGCAGAAGGTGGGCGGTCTGTGCGGTCATCTCGATGGAAACAGTGACAATGACCTGATGAGTCGCTCGGGGACTGTGTCCCAGACATGTCGCACCTTCACCGACAGCTGGCGAAGCGGCGATCAGACCTGTGTGCCCGACACGGATGAGCCTCTGGCTCAGTGCCATGGCGAGCGTCACAAGGAGGCCGTGGAGCAATGCGGCAAGCTGCTGCGCAATGTCCAGTTAAAATCCTGCTTGGAGCACTTCAACCAGGAGACCCTCCTTCGCACCTGCATTCAGGATCACTGCGGCTGCCCAGGAGGAAAGGGTCAGGCCTGCAACTTCCTGCAGTCACTGGTGGAGGAGTGCAAAGCCAAGGGTACCGAGCCCACTGTCAAGGACTGGCGCAATCTGCAGCTGTGTCCGATAAGTTGCTCCGGTGGCCGCATCTACCAGACCTGCGGTCCCCAGTCCCAGCCGAGCTGTGAGAGCAACGGTGTGATGGATCCGAACCAGTGCTTCGAGGGCTGCTTCTGTCCGAGCGGGACGCTCCAGTACAAGGACACGTGCATCAGTCAGAAGATGTGTCCTTGTGAGCTGCGTGGACGGGAGTTCCAGCCGGGCGAGACGCACCAGAAGGAGTGCAACACGTGTACCTGCCAGGCCGGCAAGTGGGAGTGCTCGCAGGAGAAGTGCAGCAAGCGATGCACAGCTTTCGGGGATCCCCACTACCGGACCTTTGATGGCAGAACCTATGACTTCCAAGGCCGCTGTCTGTACTATCTTCTAAAGACCTCCACACTCTCTGTGGAGGGAGAAAATGTCAAGTGCTCGGGAGAGGATGATCCCTTGTACACAAGCGGAGGAGCATCGTGCACTCGGTCGGTTGCCATACGATTCTCACTGAAGGAGGGCGGTCCCACGGTCATAAAGCTGTCGCAGAAGCTGCAGACCTCCGTGAACGGCGAGGTGGTAGCCCAACTCCCCTTGGAACTGGGCAATGGCGAGGTGGTGCTCCGCCTGGCTAGCCACAACTTCATCACGGTGACCTTTGGCGATGGCTTGGTGGTGTGGTGGAATGGTGACTCCACCGTGCACATCGATGCTCCCTACAGCTACTACGAGAACACGGCTGGACTGTGTGGCACCTTCAATGACAACACCAAGGACGACTTCCTCACGCCGGATGGTGATTACGAGCACACGCCGGATGCATTTGGCAACAAGTGGCGCACCAAGGAGCTGTGTGCCGACCCAGATCCCCCAGTGACCCTTACTCCCTGCTCTAACAATCCCGCCCAGCGGGCAAAGGCCGAGGAACTCTGTTCCGTCCTCCGCTCGGATACGTTCAAGTCCTGCCACTGGGCCGTGGATCCCGCCAGCCACTACGATAACTGCATCGTGGATGTGTGTGGCGCCAGGGATACGAGTCCCGCCAACACGGACAAGGCTCTCTGCGAGCTCCTGGCCGACTATGCCAATCAGTGCGTGCGTAATGGCATCCGAACCAGTTGGCGCCAGGCCATCAAACAGTGCTCGATCCAGTGCCCGGAGGGTCAGGAGTATGACGAGTGCGGCGACTCCTGCACCCTGAGCTGCTTCGACCTGCAGAACCGGGATCAGTGCCAAAGGCAATGCGTCGAGGGATGTCGCTGCCCCAGGGGCCACTTCCTCAACGAGCAGCAGGAGTGTGTGCCCCAGAAGGCATGCTCCTGCTACTACGACGGCCTGAGCTTCAAGCCTGGTTACAAGGAGGTGCGGCCAGGGGCCAAGTTCCAGCAGTTGTGGTAAGGAATTCCTTGAGAAAGTTTACCAGGAAACCTTATCTAAAATACTTTCTCCCTGCAGCACTTGTGTGGATGGTCTGTGGCAGTGTAGGGATGCGGATAAGGACGATGCCATCCTGTTCCCGCCACTGGGCCTTCTCCGCAAGAAGTGCGCCAGCAGTCCCTATGCCAAATTCGTTAGCTGTGCCCCCAAGGAGCCGAAAACCTGCAAGAATATGCATGAATTTAAGCCCGACACCACAGCCTGCCATCCGGGTTGTGTGTGCGAAGATGACTACGTCTACGACGTGACCCGTCAGCAGTGCGTGGCGCCGGAGAAGTGCTCCTGCTATCATGCCGGACGCAGCTTCGATGACGGCGACACCTTCCAGGAGCTGTGCAACCAGTGCGTCTGCCAGGGCGGATCCTGGAAGTGCACAAGGAATGAGTGTGAGGCCACTTGCAGTGTGTGGGGTGACTCCCATTTCAGCACCTTCGATGGCCGTGACTTTGACTTCCTCGGCGAATGCGATTATGTCCTGTCCAAGGGCGTCAATGCCGAGGGCACGGGCTTCTCCATTGTCATCCAGAATGTGCTCTGTGGCTCCTCGGGCGTCACCTGTTCCAAGGCATTGGAAGTTTCATTGAGCAGCAAGGCGGGAACGGAGCAGCTTAAGCTGACCGCCGGCGGAGTCTATGGAGCGGATAATGCCACCTCCATCATAACACGTGAGTTGAATGGATTTTCTAACTACTCTTGAAATCCTTTATCCAAATCTTTGATGATTCCCTTATAGGTCTTCGCAAGCAGATCAGCTCGCATGCCTCTAGTTCCTTCCACGTCTACAAGGCCGGCGTCTTTGTGGTCGTCGAGGTGGTGGCCCTGCGTCTGCAGATCAAGTGGGACGAGGGCACCCGAGTCTATGTGAAACTGGGCAACGAATGGCGCGGCCGCCTGGCCGGTCTCTGTGGCAACAACAATGGCAACAGCTTGGATGACTTCAAGTCGCCGTCAGGCGGCCAAGAGGCAGAGCCCACGCTCTTTGGCCACTCGTGGCGCACCCATCCGCAGTGCGAGCTGCCGCAACAGCTCTTCGACTCCTGCCAGCGGAATGCCCAACGCCGTGCCTGGTCGGAGAAGCAATGCAGTGTCCTCAAGTCACCCATCTTTGCCGCCTGCCATGTCGAGGTGCCGCTGGAGCGTTACCTGAAGAGCTGCGTCTTTGACACCTGTGCCTGCGACCAGGGAGGCGACTGCGAGTGCCTCTGCACGGCAGTGGCCGCCTATGCGGATGCCTGTGCCCAGCGAGGGATCAGCATCCGTTGGCGAACGCCCCACTTCTGCCGTGAGTCCTTTTTCTCCTGAAATAAATTAATCCAAGCCTAATCCTCTAATCCCTTCCCCTAACAGCAATGCAGTGCGACACCCATTGCTCGGACTACAGCGCCTGCACTCCCGCCTGTCCCACGGAGACTTGCGACAATCTGCTGGACCAGGGTGATGCTGCCCGGCTGTGCCATCATGAGAACTGCGTGGAGGGCTGCCAGGTGAAGCCGTGTCCCATTAACCACATTTACCTGAACGACAGCTACACCACCTGTGTACCTCGGACAGAGTGCCGCCCGGTGTGCCTGGTGCGTGGCGACATTACCTACTACGAGGGCGATGTGACCTACACGGACGACTGTGCCACCTGTCGCTGCTCCAAGAAGAAGGAGGTATGCAGTGGCCAGCCCTGTCCGCCAACCACCACCACCACCACTACAACGGAATGGCCCATTACGGGAACGAAACCCAAGGATCCTCAGGATCGGACTGGCAAGAGTTGTGTGCGCGGATGGACACGATGGTTGGATCGCGGCTCCAGCGTGGGCGGCATCAATCTGAACGATGTGGAACCGCTGCCGAACTTCGATCGCTTCGAGCACATCTACGGAACATGCGATCCGAGGTACCAGAGGGACATCGAGTGCCGGGTGAAGGACACGAAGCAGTCGTACGAGCTGGTGGATGACAACGTGTCCTGCGATCTCAAGCGGGGACTGGTGTGCGTGGGCAAGTGCCATGACTACGAGATCAGGGTGTACTGCGACTGCGACGTCGATGGCTTCACCACAGCCAGGCCACCGCCACCGCCGAGTAACAACGAGACATGCGATCCCTCGGTGGATATCTTCAAGGAGTATCCCGGAGACTGCTTCAAGTACCTGCGCTGTGAGCATATCCCAGGCAACAGCAACTGGCACTGGGTTCCTGGAACCTGTGGCGTTCACCTGATGTTCAATCCCTCGATTGGTGCCTGCGACCAGATCTCAATTGTGACCCGACTGAGGCCGCAGTGCGGCAAGGACAAGGATCGCTGCCGGGACGATGAGGAGTGGAACGATTGTGCCAATCAGTGCGAGCACACATGCCACTTCTATGGACAGCAGCTCATCCGGCGAGGTCTCTGCAATCCCGGCGAACACTGCAAGGGCGGCTGTGTGCCTAAGAAGCGTCCCGACTGCCGGGCTCTGGGCAAGTTCTGGCGGGACGAGCACACCTGCGTGGATCAGGACGACTGTCCGTGTCTGGACCATCGCGATGACAAGTATGTACAGCCGCACAGGATCATCACTACGGACTTTGAGGACTGCCAGTGTGTGTTTAACCAGTTCGTGTGTGTGCCCAAGAAGACCACCACGGTGAAGCGTAAGTAATTTGCGGATTTGCAATCTATTCCTTCTATAATGACCCTCCATTATGTTGTTTTCAGCTCCCATTGGAGATCTCACATCGACCACACCCTTGCCTATCATACCCACCACTCTGACTCCGCCTGTTTTGTGTCCATCGAAGAGGTAGGTTGTCCACCAGTACCATAGATTCCACAGATAACCTTCAATGAATTTTCCTCACAGCATGGTGCGTCTGTTCACGAGTGAACATCCCGTTCCGGACACCGCCTTCTCGGGCTCCAGCATCCTGGACAATAACTATGCTGCTCACCTGTCCCGCTTGCACCGGAAACCCAAACTTAATACGGGAGCCTGGACGCCAAGGATCAGCGATCAGACGCAGTACCTCCAAGTAAACTTCGTGAAGCCACTGGCTCTTTATGGCCTGCTCATTGCCGGGGATCCGCACCTTGACAACTATGTCACGCTCTTCAAGCTGGTCTATAGCCTGGACGGTGAGGGCTATCACGAGCTCATTGGTCAGGATGGAGAGCCCCAGGTGTTGGTGGGTCCCAAGGATTCTCGACTGGCGCGAGCCCATGTCTTCCAGCGACCGATCGAGGCCAAGTCCGTCCGCCTGTATCCTCTGAGGTGGCACACCGCCATCGCTATTCGCTTCGATCTGCTGCTGTGTAACCACGAGCCAACCACCACGCCGCCGGTGATCGACAAGACCACCACGCCGCTGCCTCCCACAAAGCCTCCAATTGAGGATTTGATCTGCAAGGACCCGCTGGGCGTGGACAGTGAAACACTGGGATCACATCAGGTGTCGGCTAGCAGTATCTGGCTATCGTCGCACCTGGACAACGAGGAGGGACTCCTGGACTTGCTGCGCTTCCGCTCACAGCTGGGCTGGCGGCCGCTGGCCAACAAGCAGGACGAGTTTGTCGACTTTGACTTCCTCGAGCCGCGCAATGTAACCGGCATTCAGACACGGGGCGGTGCTCACGGCTGGGTCAGCTCGTATCGCGTGCTCTTCTCCTCCAACAAGTTGGTGTGGAACGAGCTGCCGGGTCAGCAAGGCGACGGACACATCTTCGAAGGGAACCGGGATGCCAATGGCCTGCACACAAACGGCTTCCAGCGGCCACTGGTCACGAGGTATCTTCGTTTGGTTCCGACAACCTGGGATCAGAATATCAACTGGCGGATCGAGCCCATTGGATGCTTTGAGCCCTATCGTAAGGATTGGTTTGTTAACGCTCTTGATTTCGTGTTAATTCTTGTTTATTCTTGCAGCCAACATCACCAAGCCTCCCCAGATCCGGGTGTGCAATTTGTGCGAGGGCATCGACTTGTCTAACCAGCTTCCCAGTTGTCCCTGCAGCGATGGCCTCTTCTGGACAGGATCCAAGTGTGTGGATCGCAATCTCTGTCCTTGCGTCGATCTATATACCACGTGAGTACAGATGGTTTGTTGGGAGCGAGAAGGAGTACCATTGAAACCTTTAAATCCCTGCAGTTACCCCATTGGATCCAAGTTTGAAAACAGTGATTGCGAGGAGTGCGTCTGCCTGTTGGGAGGCGTAATCAATTGCAAGACCACCAACTGTCCCAAGTGCCCGCCGCATATGAGGAGCGTGAGGAAGGGTTGTCGCTGCGAGTGCCAGTTGTGTCCACCAACCACGCGACTCTGTCCCACCAGCGGGGACTGTATTCCCAGCGACTGGTGGTGCAACGGAGTGCAGAACTGCGCCGATGACGAGGACGAGACCTGCGATCCCACACGAACCACAGTGGCACCTCGTAAGTCCCACCTATAGAAAGTTTTAAGCAAGTAAATACCCATCACTTTCCCTTCTCCCTGGCAGCCACCACTAGAAAACCCACCGTCTGTCCGCCTATCCAGTGTCCTCCTGGCTACACTGTCAAGATCAGGGGAAAACTACCCTTGGCCTTGTCGCCAATGCTTTTAATATCAGCAGATCCCGCCAACGATGGATCCGTGGAGCCTCTCAAAAATTGGCTGGAGCCGCTAAAGTCCTCAGATAAGCCAGAAATAGCTTTTGGGGTCGTCAAGGTCCTGGGCAAGTTCGCCTTTAAGTACGGTAAGAAATTCTTCAAGGGAGTCGCCAAATTAGCCCGCGAAGTAGGCAGCAAGATCAAGGAGGCTCTGATCGACAAGTTTGGAGATTGGGTGGCCGATAAAATCATGGACCTGGCTACTCCCAAGAAGGATAAGTCGGAATCCTTGACCCTGGATCGCCTCGAGTTAAACGAGCTGCCACTGAGGCCGGTCAAGCCACAGCTGGAGTTTACATTAATACACCAGGACGAAATCGATGAAATGTTGGATCTTTTGGGTGTCGATGCCAGCGATATACCCGACTTCTCAGGGGATTGGAACGAGTTCTTTGCGGAGGACGAGTACGATGACGTTGATCCCGATCAAGATGAAATCGATGAGCTACTCAGCTCCATGGGTATTGTGTCCCAGGAAAGTCTCGTGATCTCTAAAGGTGGAATAGACGACAGCCTGGACTCCGAAACCCAGATGGTGCTGAATGGTGCTACTGCTCCTGGTGGTGTCAGTCCCTATGGCATCAACTTCCAACTGCCCAAGGAACTCCGCCATTATAGCCAGTGGAGCACAGCGATTCCGACCAAAAACCCGAACGACTACGAAATTTGTGACGCCTTCTGCTGCATTCCCCCAAGGAATGAGACCTGTGAGGATCCCCAGTGCCCCACGGGCTTCGAGCCAGTGCTGGACACCACTAGCATTGGAGCTGGCCGGTGTCCCACGTTCACCTGCCGACGACCAATGATTCCGGACGACACCTGCGACATCACCGGCCGGATCTTCCGTACCTTCGATGGGACTGTCTATAAGTACGACATTTGCAGCCACACCTTGGCCAGGGATGCGCAGGGAGATAAGTGGAGCATTAGCACGCAGCTCCAGTGTGCCGCCGATCAGCCAAGCTGCGGAGCCAAGACACTGATCATCAACGACGATGAGCGTGGAGTATCCATTACCATCCTGCCGAACCAGCGCGTCATCTACAACAACTTCGAGTTCAGAGTCCACGATCTGGCGCTGGTCAGTGCCGTGCGGCGATCCTTTGTGGTCAGCCAGATCGGCGACACCGTGGTGGTGGTGTGTCGCCATCACAAGTTCTGGGTGCAGTACGCCGCCAGCGGGAACATCCGCATAGGAGTTTCCCAGGCCCTTCAAGGGAGCGTGGACGGACTGTGTGGTTTCTACAATGGCCGGCAGGACGATGATAAGCGCACGCGAACGGGTCTGCATGTGATTGGCACCACGGACTTTGGTGATTCCTGGTACGACCGAAAGCTGCCGCTAGACAAGTGCCGGCCTCAGGTGTGTCCCTTGGATCTGCAACAGAGGGCACTCCAAATGTGCCAGGCTGTGAGGTGAGTTCATTCTTGGAAATATTATAGGGAATATAAGTTAATCAAGTCTCCCGCAGACATCCCTCGTTTGGAACTTGTGGTCTATCTGTCAACATCGAGGACTTCCTGGGCAAGTGCGTGGAGACAACCTGCGAGTGCCTGAAGGCCAATGGCGGTGCCGAGGGCAGCTGCCGCTGTGATCTCCTCCAGCAGTTTGTGGGCCAGTGCCTGGCCGTGGATCGCAACCTGCTGCTGACCAGTTGGAGGAGCATACATCGCTGTGAGCCAACGTGCCGTCCGCCGTTGGTGCACCACGACTGCTTCCGCCAGCGCTGCGAACCTCAGTGCGCCCTGTCCAGTCATTCGGCGGCCGTGTGTCCCACCATTCCCAGCACCTGCTTCTCCGGCTGCTACTGTCCGGAGGGAACGGTCCGACGGGGCGATGAATGCGTCCCACTGGACGATTGCAAGGACTGCAAGTGCAGCTTGTTTGGCTTGAACAAGTTCGTCAGCTACGACGGCAGCAGCTTCAGCTTCAAGGGCAACTGCACTTACCTGGTGACCAGGGATCTCCTCATTCCCGGCAGCTACAACTTCCAGGTGTACGCGACCATCAAGCCCTGTGGCCTGACCAAGGAGGAGAGTTGCGTGAGTGCCCTCCATGTGACCGCCGGGGAGCATACGCTGCATATTGAACGCCACGACAACGAGGTGAAGCTGCTGGCCGATGGCTACCAAGTTTCTCCCTGGCCACATCAGTCGCCCTGGCTGAGGGTCAAGCAGCCGCGGGAAGAGGAGCTTCTGGTGCAACTGCCTCTGGTTAAGCTGGAGTTGGTGGTGGATCTAAACACACTGCAGTTCCAGCTCTCGGTGCCCTCGGTGCGCTATGGAAGCCGCATGGAGGGATTGTGCGGCAACTGCAATGGCATCAGCATAGATGACCTGCAGGTCAACCCAGCCAAACCCCAGCCCACGGAGCCGCGTCCCTTCGAGCTAATTGACTTTGTGACCAGCTGGCAGGTGAACGAGCCACGTCTGGGCATCGATACACGCACTTGCGGTGATCAGCAGGTGTGCAAGCCACTGCCCAGGGAAAGGAACGTGTGCTATCAGCTCATCGTGCAGTCCGGCATCTTCGGCCGCTGTCCTTTGCTGGTGGATCCGTTGGCCTACATCCTCGCCTGCCAGAAGGATACGTGCACGGCCAGCGACGATAGGAAAGTGGTCTGCGATGCTCTCACCGCCTACGCTGCAGCCTGCAACCAGGTTGGAGTCTGTACTGATTGGCGACCCTCCACCCAATGTCCGGCACAGTGTCTGCCCGGAATGACATATAGACCCTGCGACTGCGATGTGACCTGCGAGACGGGCGTGGATCGAGTGGACAGCAGCAACATGGAGATCATCTACAAGGGACGCTGTCTGCACACAGCCCGCCACGAGGGCTGCTTCTGTCCGCCCAACAAGGTGCTCCACCACGGCAGATGCGTCTCGCCCAACGAGTGTGTGACCTGCGGCGACGGACGACATGTGGGTGATGTGTGGCAGCCGGACAAGTGCTCCCGTTGCGAATGCTTGGCCACGGGACAGGTAAGCTGCGAGAAGGAGCAGTGCGGCCGGGACACGGACCTCATCTGCCAGCGGGGTTACAAGCTGGTGGTCACCCAGCGGGACTTTGAGTGTTGTCCTCATCGAATTTGCGTGGCGGACATTGAGAAGCCCGGACAAATCTGCGAGACACCCAAATTGCCCAATTGCGGACTCAATCAGAACAGGATCGTCGACGAGGACGTCAATAAGTGTCCCATCTACAGATGTGGTGAGTTCAGGCTTTAGAAATTGATTACCAAAACTCTCAATAATATATTTCCCCTTACAGAATGCAAGCCCAAGGATCAATGCGAGCCTTCACAACCAGTTACTCTGAAGCCCGGCGAGAAATTAGAGGAAATAGTGGACGGCTGCTGTCCCAGCTACAGGGTTGTGTGCCACCAGGATACCTGTCCCAAGCCACCAGCCATCTGTGATGAGCCACACTACGAACTGATTTCGACTAAGAACCCCGGCGACTGTTGCTCCGTGTACAAGTGTGTGCCGCCCAAGGACAAGTGCCTTCACAGGCACGACAACCAGGTGCAGGTCCGTCGCATCGGAGACAGATGGCAGCTGCCCAACGATCCGTGCGTCTCCTACGAGTGCGCGCTAACGGATTCGGGTGTGGTGGCCACCGTCACCACCGTGCTCACCTGCGAGAAGAAGTGTCCGCTGGGCTACAGCTACGAGCACACGGACAGCGCCAAGTGCTGCGGATCCTGTGTCCCGACGGGCTGCGTTCACGACGGCAAGATCTACAAGCCGGACGATCACTGGTACAGCCAGGACAAGTGCATCTTCTACGACTGTGTATCGTATAACGGCCAACTAATGATCCGCGAGCAGCACGAGACCTGTCCCGATATTAGCCGGTGTCCGGCGGAGCATCTCCAGGATGATGGTGGCTGCTGCAAGCGCTGCAAGATTTCGCCGCCGCCGGCAGACAAGACCGACTGCCAAGCGGTAACGGTGGAGCCGAGTCGCACGCGAAATATGATCATGTTCGAGGACAAGGACCATGGAGCCTGCCACAACGAGCTGCCGATCGAGGGATTGACCCAGTGCGAGGGCGCCTGCAACTCGGCTTTTAAGTACAATCCGTTGCTGAATAAGTTCCAGGACAGCTGCACCTGCTGTGCCGCCACCGGTTTGAAGAAAATTGTCGTGAACACTATTTGTGGCGATGGCAGCCACCTGGAACACGCTCTGGAGGTGCCCACCGGCTGCAAGTGCGAGCCCTGCGACCGTCATCACTTGGGCGAGACGAGCCCAGCCCAAGAAGGAAATCAATCTGAGACCAAAGACAACATTAAGGATAAGAAAGTGATCGCAGAAGAAGAGGATGATGATGATGACTTTAATCTCCAGGACTTGCTTGATAAAAGTGGAGGCGTTATCTCGCGGTAGATTAAAAATCATAGAATCGGGAATGACACAGAAATTGCAATCAACTTTAAATTAATTATAAATCAGTAAAAAGGAAATCATCTTTGCATATATTTTAAAACATTTTCTATTGATTGACAAT
>JAEIIH010015396.1:0-28191 GCA_018904745.1 Drosophila orosa | reverse complement strand
TTTCAATAAAGTATTTATTAGTTAATGCTACATATTCAATTTTCTAAAATTGTAGACAGATTTTCCAAATACAAAGGAGATTATTTTCCAAGTGCTAACTGTGCTCTCTCTTTACCTGAAGTAAGCCCCACATTGCTGGGGCCGTGCAATAATTAAGCAGCTTTTACTCATCCATCTATACGAATTTTCTGGGGGGGAATTTTTCCACAGGGTTATGCTGTTCATTGTCGGCCTGCCGGTGGTCCAGATACTGCTCTTCTGCTACGCCATCGGCCATGATCCCACCGGACTCAAATTGGCCGTGGCAAATCACGAGATGTCCAGTGAAATGATTATGGAACAATTCTGCCCGGTGCACACCGGATGCAATCAGACGATGCTGAGCTGCCGTTATCTCGATATGCTGGTCAAGAACAACAGCATGGTTGTGGTGAGTGCAATGCAAATTACCTACTCGAGTTCACTATCCACCGTCCACCTCCCTCCAACCAATTCCTTTTCCCAATACCAGAGGCAATGGCAAATGCAGATGCAATGCCCAACGCCCAGCCCCCGGGGGTGCAATATCAGCTGTCATTGGCTTTTCGGTTAAATTGTGCAGTGCGAACTTTACAATAACCACTCATGTTGCGTATATTCAGTGCCGATCCCAATACACGGGCCCTTCTGGCCACTCCTGTAATTTATTTCAATTTGTGTGGACAGTCGAGTGGATCCCCGGTTGGGTCCAAGTAGTAGAGGCTACTCGGGGAGCCAAGGGGTCTTCAATCTACTGCACACATCATTTCGCCCTGCCGCACTCCTAAATCACCCCCACCATTGACTTGGCTTTGTCTTGGCCAAGTCTACAGGACAGCTCTACCGCCTTGGGGATTTTCTAGCCAAATATGGGTAGGGCTAACAATGCTATATAAAATATAAAATACCAGGATATGGGTATTGCCTTAAGAATATTTTTAACATATATTGTTAGATATTCTTCAGGTATCTTTTACTATCTTAGCATAGTTTTTATATCCGATTTAGCATTTATTTGGGGAGAACCCCAACTTAGCATCACTGCGCCTGCTCGGTTCCCTAGAATTTGCGGAGGATGTGGCTGTTGCCATTGCCATTTCCTCTGCTGCCATTACTCCCGTTGCTGTTGCCGTTGCCGTTGCCGTTGCCCTTGGTGTTGGCGAACACAAATTACAGCTGCTTATCTTTGGCACAGCAACAACAGGCCGACGACTGTCGGCCAGTCGGTCGAGATCATCAATAAATTTACTGCCCTGCCATGGGCTGCGATGCGATGGCCAAAATAGTGGGCCAAAACGGCAAGGGGCCAAGGCAAGCCGCTTGTGGCAATTTATTGCAAATTACGCTTCAAAAACAAAGTCGCCTTTGTTGCCTAATTTGAGTTTCGTTTCGGTTCGAGGGCTCGAGAGAGTCCTGGCTTACGATTTCATGCATTTTACATTAGACACTGTAATAACCGTAATAACAGTAAGGCAGGACAAAGTCCGGGAGCAATTTTACGATTAGTTTGGCCGGAAACATCATGAAAAATTTAAAGTTATTAACAGGTTGGCTGTAAATTTCCCTACAGCTTCTCTAGCCCGGCGATTTCTGGGAATCCGGTTCGCCAATCAATTGCTGTGTGTCCGCGGAAAGGACAATAAAACAAAATCAGCATTGAGATCTCAATGTCCAATAAAATTATCTCGCCAACGGACCGTGACCCCCTAAACTTTTTCTAAATTTTCAAATAACAATATAATAAAGACCGCCACAATAATAAGGAGCCAGCAGCAACCATCCGCCGCATGCCTCAACTGGCAATTTGTGAGGAAAACTTTTTACCTTTGGAAATTGAAAAGCTGCCCGAGCAACCGACTGACTCCCCGACCGCCCACCATCAGACTAAATTTGTATAACTTCGGAGGGAAATGCGAAAAGAATGCCGAAAAAATAATACGCGGCGTGTATCTTTAGGCCGCATCAAAGACCCGTTTCAGCGAAAGGCGGAGCGAGGAACGACCAAGTTAATTTTGGTCAATGAACAGCATATCAACGTGCCATCAGCACTTGGCCAGAACCTCCGCCGCCCCCCTCAGAATCCTCTCCCCAACTCTCACCTTCCCGAATAGAAAGCCTCGGGGCGAACCCCAAGGGTGGGTCAGGGAAATTTGAATTTTGCCCGTGTATTGATGCCAAAGCGTTTTGTGCTTTTCAATAGCAGTTTTCCCTTCCACGTGGCCTTCGCTTTTTAGGGTATGATGTGCTTTTCCCGGAAAATCTTTCGAAGTGAAGAAATTAAGTTTATTTTAACCCCCTTTATTAACCTCTTTATTACAAGGAACCAGGTATTTTCAAAAGGAATTGAATAAATAAATAACCTTTAAAAACTCAATTAAAAATTAGGAACAAATCGCAACTGCGAAGTTTTAAGTATAAAGAATACAAATAATGCAATTTACATTAGCTTTTTAATTCATATTAAACTCATTAATTGATTCAAAATAAGTATACAAGATACTTAGTCGTCAGCTTAATACCGTTTTTATTGTAATTTTTGTGGACAGCTAGAAGTCTGAATTTTTGTTCAAGTTATGTAAAAGCCAACCCGAAAGGGAAAAACATATAATTTTTGGTACAGGCTTTGTCCCCCAATTGTTTTCGGGTTTTTTTTGCCTTGTGGTTATGTGTTGTCCTTGTACTTTTTCGTGCAGATCAAACGCATTTCGGCTACCCTTGTCTTAACGACGCCAAAATTGGCCCAACCCACAAATTTCCTAAGGGCCTGCTTCCTGAATTGTTGCAGTAATAATTTTACCAAAAACTTCCCCCTCAGCTGCAAGCCCGAAAAAGGGCTCTTAATTTATGGGAAAATTGAAAAACATATTGTGGTCAGCCGATGTCGTTGGTTGTTGTCGTTGCTTCTAATTAAAAGTTCATTAAGCATGAAAATGTGGCTCATTAGTGACAAGAGGGATGTGGCGAAGAGATTTTATGCTCAACGGAAGAAGTTTATTAGAATACGTACAGAATTATAAAATTCTATAATAAAATATAATAGTTAAGACCTAAAATTCCAGCAAAAAATGTACAGACGTTAGAAAATGCCGAAAAATATCGTAAGAAACAGAAAAAATAGTAAACAAAACAAAAAGCAGAAAAAATGTAAATTTAATAAAGTCAAATGGATAAAGGTATATTTATTTCATATCCAACATTTTCTTAAAGATATTTTAGAGTTTCCATCCCTTTAAAATTCTCGTTTGACTGCGCTCCTGATAGCACTTGATTAGCGACAAGCTCTTACTTCAAGTAAGTGCTCGAGTTTTGATGTTTTTTTTTCTTGTGTTACTTGTGGTCCCAGCAGCAAAGAAGGATTTTATGAGGCAAGTAAAGGCAAAGTCGAAACAAAAATTGCCAAGGTAGCTAGGGAAAGTTTTTCTACCAGCTCCTTTCAAGCTCATTTGCGTCGAGCTTCTGACCAAGTTGACTTCATTTGCGCATAGTTTGTGGCTCAAGTTTGTCATAAACAATGTTGAAGTTGGGGTTAAATAGTAGCAGAAAGTTAAGCAAGTCTTGCAGTTTGATTGTCCGTTGCCATGGCTTTGATGAAGGGCCATTTCAGATTATAATTTATTCCAGGTCTCTAGTGTAAAATCTCAACCGAATCTAAGGTGAAGGTGAGCTCTTAAGGGATAGAAATACATACGATTAGATAACATCGTTCCTCCTGAAACAGAGTAGGAAATTTAAGAAATTATAAATAAAGAAAACTAAATTTAAATTATGAATATACTTCTTAAAACAACTTATACGTAAGTTTTATAGTTAATTTTAATTTTTAATAAGCCAAAACTAGTTCAACCCATCTTTACCACTTTGTTTCCCCAAACATTTCTCTCTCTGCACCCCCACAAGAATCTCGCACATCCCTTTCTGAGCCATAAGATCTAATGAGGCCAATTAAACCACATTCTGTAGTGTCTGCCCTGAAATCGGCAGCCAAAAGTGTGTGTGGCATTAGGCGAGCAATTGCGTAAATTTCACGCCTGCCTGGAGACGTCTGTGCTTATCCCCTTTCGGCTTAAATAACTGCATATCGAAGCCGCAAAATGGGCCGAACTTAGCCCAAATACAAATGCCAATACACGCAGCCTGAGTTTTGTGGCCAGGACATTCCCCCGGTTGTGATTGTTGTGGTGGCGGCGGCGGCATAAGTGACTGCCAAAAGTTTAGGCAAAGTTTTCTGCGTCGACAAAGGCAACTCAATAAATGTGTGAGCACTTGCAGGGACTAGCTCGAGATCCAGGGATGATAGTGTAGGCTTTCACTTCATTATTTATTTCGCAGCCAAATGAAATTGTTAAAGATAACGCAAACATATTGTTGACAACGAAAACACGGCCCGCAAAAAAGTAGGCAACGCAACGCAATGTAAGGCAACGCCTCTCCTTTGTTGTTGATTTGTTTGCCTCGCTGAATTTATCGCTTGGCGCAAAGTACGCACATTAATTACGGGGAGTTACTTTTATTGTTGCTACTCGTACAACAGAAGCAGAACAACGCCCCACATGCAGCAAACAATGCGACAGGAAATGAAGCGGGACGCACAAAGAGACAGCTCACAAAGCTGCCAAGAAAGGAAGTGCCCAGGGGCAGGCACGCAGGACCCATCCCATTCCCTCATTTCCCGTTCCCCCAATCCCGAAAGCCGAGTCCTGAATCGCGACATGCGTGGCTCAATAATTCAGCGGCTCCGATTTTAATTGCACGGCAACAACAGCAACAACAACAACGGCCGACGATGGCGAAAACAATGCCCCAGACACTCGGCATCTGTCTGGCAGGTGCAATGACTTTTTAAGCTAATTGAACGAGCATTTGATTGACTGTTAGCATTCACCACCAACTCACCCACCTAAAAAAAGACCAAAATGTTTAAATCTTTCAATTAAAATGAGAGGAATCGAAGAGGGAAATAAAGTCTGTATATTAAAGAGATTTCAGGGAATTCATTTAATAAAAACTATTAAGGGGAGCAACATAAACCATTAATGATTTTAAATGAATTAAAAAGGTATCTAGAATTAGTTTGTATTAGTTTATTCTTTAGAAAAAAGGATCCTTTACAACGCTTTTAGAATGATAAGTATTCTATTACATATTTTCCATTTTACAGAAATTTTATTCATGGTTCACAGTTTCACAAAATTTAACAATCTATTTATAACAATTTAAAATCTATATCCATTTTAATTTCATACATTTTTGTATCTTCCTAGAAATACGTCAACGATGATGAATCAGCCTATGAAGAAGTTAGAAAAGGCAAAGCCTGGGCAGCCATAGTGATTCAACCTAACTACACCGCCTCCCTAATGGAACGCGTCGAAGAGGGTCGTTATGCTGAGGATGGCACCATTGAGTCCTCCGATTTGTCAGTGCGCATGGATTGGTCCAGTAAGTACAAATTAATCGAAATCATAATTTAAAATACAAAAATTAAACCAGAATACCTTTTGTAGATCAACAAATCTCCACGCTGATGTATCGCGATCTGCAGTTCACGTTCTTCAACTTCGTGGGCGCCATGCTAGGCGACTGTGACCTGAACCCCAAGCTTGGACATGTTCCCGTCGAGTTCGAGCAGCCCATCTATGGCTATCGCAATCCCAACTTCACGGACTTTGCCGCCCCGGGTGTGATCCTGACCATTATCTTCTTTTTATCCGTGGCCATTACATCGGGAGCTATGTTGATCGAGCGGAACGAGGGCATGCTGGAGCGGTGCTTGGTGGCGGGGATTACGGGTCCAGAGATCCTGCTCTCCCAAGTTGTAACCCAGTTCACCGTGATGCTGAGCCAGACCATCTTCGTGTTGATTGTTAGCTTCTACTTCTTTGAGCTAACCCTGGTGGGGGATATATGGCTTGTGGTGGCCCTCTGCATCCTCAATGGGCTGTGTGGCATGAGCTTTGGCTTCGTCATCTCCTGCGCTGTGGACACTGAGCGAACGGCGACATATGTGGCCATGGGTTCCTTCCTGCCCATCGTTATGTTGTGCGGCATTATCTGGCCGATTGAGGGTATGTTCCCGCTACTCCAGTTCGTCACAGCCTTCCTGCCGCTGACCAAGCCCACGGAATCGATGCGATCGATCCTGCAACGCGGCTGGGGCATCGATAATCCCACCGTGTACAATGGCTTCATCTCGATATCGTCCTGGGTGCTGGTGTTCCTGATCCTTACCATCTTGCTGCTGAAGTTTAAGAAGGGTTAAACTCACACAGAAAGACAAAAGTGGGTTCGAGGATTATTCACATGAAAACGAAGTTTATTTTTCCAATAAGTCGATTAAAGTGATGTATGAGAAGCCCAAAACGTTTAATTTAGAAACCTCAAAGGACTTACTTAAAATAGTGACCTTTGAAATAGTCAAGAATTATGTGATGATTCTTTTATCATGCCTTTTGTAGAATGCCAGTACGATTTCACACATTTATCACAATTAAAACTTGAAAGTGTCTATTTAAAATTTTAATTGCATCTTAGACCTTAATAAAATATTTTAAAATGCGATTTTTGAGATATTTCTTTTGTTAAATTAAACCGAAAATGTTACACAAATGTTTAGGCTTAGTACTGTGCAATGCATTCGAAAAATTTAATATTAATTGCTATAAACAAACGGAATTGCATTTTTATTAATCCACATAAACTAAAATAGAACTCAATCTGAATTGTTAAAACCATTCCCATAAGAAATTAATGAAAAACGTATATTATGTCAAACTTATAACATTTTTCTGTGCACATATCTTATGATTTTACTAGGTTTTAAGGGTAGCATTACACTATCTTAACTAGCGTGTAGTACTTATCCATAGGTTCCGGATCACCACTACTTCTAAGTATGGAATATGTTGTGCCTTGTAAAATAAGCATTCCCATGTCATATAAGTTTCATTTCCCATTTCGCCCACAAACACCCAGAACGCATCAAAGCATTATATATTTATGTTGTAAGCTTTTGAACAAATTGCGAAAAGTTTGAATAAATTGATAGAAAAACTTTGCCGAGATTTACCTTGGAAATTATTGCAGAAAGCTTTGCGTTCGGTAATTGTGATTTATTCACCTAGGAGGCAGCTCTCAGTCAGTGATTGCTCTGATTGCACTCGGTGAGCAAACTGGCTGGCAAAATTCGGGCCAGGACGACCCAGTCCAACCCAAAGCCAACAACTTTGCCTGCATTGTCGAAGTTAGTGCCAAGTGGTCCTGTGGTCCTTTCAATCAGTCAATGCTTTTGCCAATATTTATTTACCAAGTATCTGCAATCAAAGACCTCAGAAAGAAAGGACCCTAAGCCCGGCCCACACACCAAGAGCATTATTTTGAGGGTCCCCCCGGGGGAGATGTGGATGTGTCAGGGTGGCTCGTTTTCGACACATTTCACATTTTGTGGCAAAATCAATTAAAGCGGAAATGCATGTTGGACCCAAAGTGACTGAGCGAGAGAGTGTGGCACACGTGCAGCGGCGGGTGGGCGGTACCCAGCATCCGCTTAACAAGAAAATTCAACTTAACAACTGAACAAAGTGGCAAGGACTCGAGTGGTAAGAGTTCCCTCATGCAGTGCACTGGAAAAAATATGAATAAGGTGTGCTAAATTGGTATAATATGTTCAGTTTGATGTTTTATAAAATATATAATAAATTGTAAATGTATCAAAATTGGACAAACTGTGGCGAGCCTTTCTTTCTTTGAAATAATATTCTTCTCTTCTCATTAAATTTAGTTTTTCAAATAAATAATTTGAAAAACCTCTGAAATAATGCATAAAATTCCCCTGAGTGAAGGACACCAGCATCGAAAAAAAATGAGAGACGCACACACAGGACGACTTATGCTATTAGGTGTTACATATGCATATGTAGGTCAGCCAGCATGGGGCGTGTCTGGAACAACACTAACTGGATCCACATGTCGTCCGGTTCCGTGACTGTCGATGCCATAGTTCAGACTCCATTTCTCCGTTCGATGGCCAGTGTCCAGTGTCCCATGTCCAGTGTCCCGTGTCCAGTGTCCCGTATCCCGCGTCCCGGGTCCAATGTCCAGTATCCTCCCTCATCGGCGGTGGGCGTAGCAAATCAGTCAGTTACTGGTTTTCAGTGGCATCCACATCCACATCCACTCCAGAATGGCGCCCGAGACGTGTGTATTTACAATTAGATAACCGTCAGCAATCGATAACATTTCAAAGCATCAGTCAGGACACTCGAAGGAGCCACATTTGCCATTATTTTTCTGGCATTCCTCTTTGGATCGGTGGCCGGACTGCGATATCCTCCCGCCGCCCATCATTGATTACTCGAGTGTAGCTGACGGCGGCACTCGAGCACATAAATTGGAAAATACAGCCGGGGCAAAAATCTCATTTTCATTTTCATTTTCATTTACCCATCTCCTTGGTGCTCCTTGGCGCTCCTTGGTGCTCCTCGCCTTCCACATAATTGAAAGTTCAAAGTTTTCGACTTGCCGCTGAATTAATTTTTCAACTTCATAATTTCACGTGCTCCGTGAAGCTTTAATAACCTCCGCTGGCTATCCCCCCAGACCATCTTCCATTTTACATTTTCCGTGCTCCGCCCATTTCCCGATTTCCTCGCTTCAGCGGGAAGCGGCAGCAGCAGCTGCCTTCAATGGCTTTCTTTGTTTGCGGCTCAAGCAATCTGAGCCTTTTCCCGCCATCAAATGGAAAGCCCTCCTCCGCCACTTCAATGGTGTGTTAATTAATTGCTCAATTAATTTAATGTTCAGAATGCCCAGAGTATTCCCGCCTGCCGTTGCGGCTCTTCAAAATGTCAATTGTCTGTTGCTTTCATTGGTTTGAATTTTACACGAAATGTCAACTTGCCAGCCAAGGACTTAATCCCTTTGCTTTTCCTTTTTTTTTTGCGCCAGGCTAGGGTCAACAGAAGCATGTAAATTAATAGCGGTAGCTGCTAAGAAAAAGCCCAGGTAGACATCGAGTCGGATGCCATCGGGTACTTGAGTTGGCAAAAGGACCATTCGGTTGATTCATGGCACTCGATCCATCTTGCTCACTTCCTGCATTATTAATGCTCAATAATTAACCAACGGGCACTGTTAACTCATCACATCAGCCGAAATATCCTTAATTATTCAGACCCAATTAAAACAGGATTACTCAAGGCACAGCTCATGCAGCGCTCATATGCACTTTATTATTTTAATGATTGGCATTAATTATTTGCGGTGCATAATGTGCAGTTTGTTTGCCCGCAGCAAGCGGCAAACAGAATTGAGACGACTCATTCCATTTAATTTCTGCTCTGGCTTGGTTTGCTTTGTCTGGCAAATTGTGTAATGAAAATGTCAATCAATTTTCCCATGATTTGCCATTAAAGGGAGGAAGTTTTCCGGACAAGTCTACACCTTCGCTGGCACACACACACCACTCACACATTTGTAGAAATGCCTGTCGCACTCAATGCCAATTGCAAATTGAGTTCATCTGCTGGCGGCAAATATTGACATGACAGACACATTTTTATTTTATTTTATTTGCATTTTTATTTCACTCTTCACCCGCCCACTTACTGGTTTATTTTTCGCCTTTTTTTTCAATTTTCCCACAGCTTCATATGGTGTGTGTGTGTGTGTGCTGGGGAAAACCCCTTAACGTTTGCTCGGCATTTGCTTGGCTCTCCTTTCTGCACTCAGAGGAAAAATTGAGGCAGAATTTGAATAAATAAAAGGATTTTTATCGAAGAGAAAATGTACATATATTTTTCATTAAAAAACGTAGCTACTAAATAAAGCTTAATATAAAAAAGTTTTTTCCCTTGCCAACGGGAAAATGTAGGCAGTAAAGAAGTCTCACATCTTGATATTCTAATTTGTTGTATGACTTATCTTCCGAGTGTAGCCCGTCCTTCTATCCCCATATCGTCCTCTTGCGTCTGTAGGTGGCAAAAATGACATATTAATTTCCAAAGGGGAAACGAAATAATATAAATGGAGTTGTCGCTTCGAGCTTAAGCGTGTAAGCCGTCTCCATGCTTCTCCCTTGCCAATTCAATCCCCCTGCTTTTGCTTTGCTTGGGACTTGGGGCACATTCATATGCAAATTGCCTGGCAAAATCTAAATAAATATGATCAGGGAAATCAACACTTTGGGCGTGGCATCCTAGGTAATTGTTTGAGCATTACTCCATCGGCACCGCCGCGGCGAAATTAAACCCAGGCGTTATTTCGGTTATTTCGGCGATTTGATGAAGTCGTTGGGCTGTCAGCACGGGATTCCCCCTTCATCAATCATCCTTCGATTTTCCACACACACACATTGGGCATCAAGAAAGAGCGGAAAGGAGCAGAAAAGCGCAGACACACACACGTTTATTCGGTTGAAAGGAGAAAAGCAGACAGGATATGACCGTCAGTGTGTCATTGAGTCAGTTAGCCAGCCGGAAGCCGCCGCCTCTGTCCATACCTCAATTGAAAAGCACTTTGGAAAAGGATAATAACGATAAATTTTTTATTGTAATGTGTCTTGCAGTGTTTACATGCCGGCTGCGCCTTATGGCAGGCAGCGAGGGTAGCTCTTAGAATATTTATAAGATGTATGCGAAGGTTCAGAGTCATTCTACTCAATGAGTATTCCAAAAAAATGTACTTTAATAATAATAATATTTATATTTTAAAAAAGTTTCATACAATGAAAATAAATAATATTTATAATTTGTTGAATATATATTATATTATTTATTTTATTTTAACGTCAACCTACCCTCGACCACCCATAACAACTGCCAAAATAGCGTGTACTGCCATTATTTTCCAAGCAAGGTCTGATGCCTTCACTGATGCCTTTTCTAGTCCTTCGTTGTCCTGCTGCCTGCCCTGCCCTGCCTCTCCCGTTTTCCACGCCCCCACTTTTCCACCATTTCCCACCATCCTATATGAGGACAATTTGCAGTCGCTGCCAACGTCGCTTTCATGCTGTTGCGCGCGCTTACGGGCAACACTTAATCGGCTTCCGGGGATATTTGGGATTTAGGGCGGAAACCTATTTGTGTCAAGACGCAGCCAGCGTTCTGCTCCGCTTATCCAGCCTCGGCTCCCAGGCACTGCTTACACTCCTTAGCCTCGATAGCCTCATTTCCCTGCATTTCCCCCAGCCCTTTTTGTCGCTCGCTTTTCATTTTAGGCATTTTCCTTTGCCAGCATATTTAGTCCTTTGTTTTGCCACAATTTGATGCTTGCTTTTTTACTTAGCCGTACTTAAAATTTATAACAAAAGAGGAGACTCCATCTTAAAATGAACTACTTAGTTTTTCCTTTTCTTTTCGTTGCTTTTCTTTTCTCTTCGACGGCTTCAGGCGAAAACATTACAACAAAGAAGCCAATTCCGTCAACAGCCCGCGGGCTGGTGTGTACATAAATATCCGATTCTTTGGCTGCCGGGATAGTACGTGATAATGGCTGAGCAGCGAATGACACCAGGCTAAAAGTCAGCCAAGAGGAATAGGCAGCCATATCATAAATATGAGTGTACTGGAAAAAATAAAAGAGAAACTATTCGTTTTTATGTATAAATAAGTCTCTCAACTATACTAGGAATGAAGATAAATTTCACAAGAAGCTGATTTTCTTTACTATCTTTTTTAATTAAAAAAGTTCTTCATGAACACATTAACTCACACAGAGTCAAACTAGCTTTTATACTCTCTTCAAAAAATTATTCATTTAAAATTTAACAATTAATCATTTTTTATGTAATTTCATTTTCTTTAGTGATTAGTGATAGTTTAAACTTTAAGTAGCTTTAGGTAATTACAAAATAATCTCTGCCTTTTGTTATACATTTTATTTTCTCTGTTTCCGAGACTTTTTTCCAGCTTGACTACTGCCACGCCCTTATATAGAACTAATAACTGCTGCGGGGACCATTGAAAAATGCTGAGCATTAAGACACTTCGTATACTATATACTGGAAGGGATTCCCTGGCTAGGCAGCCGAGTTGACGGCTCATCCTGACACATATATACATATATAGTATTTGTATGTAAGGACTGTGTCTGCCAATTCCCTGCTAATGGCTCTTTTGTGAGCATTCCCACATCTTGGCTCAATGAAATGCCAGTGGCAGTTGTTTCATCCGTCGACTGGTCGCTCATTTTCAGTTATTTCCTTTTAAATATTTATGATTTTTGAAATGCCAGAGTGCACGTTCAAGAACTCTGAGTATTTATACACTTCCTTTACGAAGGAAGTCATTGGAATTGGTGGCTGTGAAAAGCATTTAAATTGAACATAAATTAAATTACAATTTGCCTAAAAGTATACTCCTTTTCCTGATTAACCAGTAAGTTAAATTCTTACATTTTCGAAGAATCAACTTTTAATGAAATTTCCAAACCTGATTTAGTTGTTTTTATTTGCATAAATTAAAGCTACATAACAGAGACACATCTTGGCTGCTTTATGGTGCAGATTATGCAAATTTCTGTGATGAATAGTTCTTTGTAAATTATAATAAAGTTAATTAAAATATATAAATTACATTTTCCATTCATTATCCTATACAGAGCATTAATAGTTCTTAAAATTCATTTCCCAGTTCCCTTCGTCTACACAATTATTATTCTTATTTTGCGCTGGCATTCCTGGCCGTCAGCATTTTTAACCGTATTAACCGTAAATATGCCTTCATTAATATTGCTTAAAGCATCTTAGCCTCTATCTGCCGTCTATTGCTCGTTTTCAAATAAAAACAAAATATGAAAGAAAACATGCAAAAACCATGGCAACGACGGCGACTAAAAATCAATAAATGACACGTGCCTGGATCGAATCACGCATCCGCCATGTGGCACGTTGTGTGTTGCGACATGATGCCCGGCCCCAAAGGCTCGTCTCATTTATTAGCCAGCACCCAAACACCGACGCATTTGCGGACACGCAGCAATGAAATCGAATAAAAATTAAATAAAAACGCATTGTGGCCGGTTTTAAGTGCGTATTCAACATATTGGTATAATCAAATGTGCATTGCACATTATTCAATCGATGCAGCGGAAAGTAATAATTTATGCGATAACAGAGACTGGGGAAAAGGATATGCAAGCCGGCAAATCCCATAAGATGCCTTTGCAGGAACAAAATGAATTAATGAGCTCAGTTATAAACATTAAATTTAAGGCCTCTTAGCGGCAAGCAATTAAATTAAACCGAATACACTTTCTGTTAAAAATTCCATATGCCCATGCATACCCTTACTCATTGCTTATCAAACTGCCGCCACTTCGCATGCATTTTTAACGTTTTTAATGCCAATTTTAAATACAATTTAATTGCCACCGATTGGAAAAAGGGACGATGATGATGGGGCTTATCGATGCACATGATGCCCGTGCAAAGCACTTTTAAATTATCAACACAATTTTATTAATAAAAGTGACAGCATGAACAAAATAAAATAATAACATCGGCACACGGTGAATGACGATGGATGCAAGCGACGTGTGCCAGCCACTTGCAAAACTTTTGATTATTAAAATGTAATAAAAAAAATTAACTTAATTAACAGTGCGGAAATGCGTTCAATTTTTCCATTCACTTTTTTTTTATTATTGAGGACCCAACGCCGTTGTCTCAGCAATAAGAACAAACATACCAAGAACAACAGGAAAAGCCCGGCGAGCTGATAATAAAAATCAAAAATAACGTATACGCAACGTGTACGACGAACATGACAATGAAGAAAGGCGCTCGTGAGCGTGTCCCATGCATAAAAATTACATATTAAAAGATATTAGTGTGAAAATTGATATAAAAATCAATGAAGCAGCATCCGGAGCAGTGCTGACAGCCCGGCGACAATTTTAAAGGGTGACAGCGATGTGGGGCCAGGGCAGTCTCCTGAAGCGTCATGGCCGTGTACTGTAAGTGTTGACATAATCATTAAATTTTATTGCCGTTTTATAGTTGGTGCCAGTCACTGCTGCTGTTGCTGTTGTTGTTGTTACTGTTCCTTTTCTTTCCGCCAGGCATCTTTCCACATACTTTGCACTTTAGTTTTCATGCTGCGAATTAACGAGCCGGCTGCCCCGCCCATTCCCCCATATAAATTAGTTGCCCATCCGCCCACAGGAACACACACGCATGACATTAAAGTGGCTTCGGCCAGGACATGTCTTGAGGCGCGTCCTGCTGGGCAATAAAACGTATTTTTACGAGCCCAGCCATTCGAGTGGCACACTTTGCATGCAAGACGGGCCACCGAGATGCCCGGCCCAGCCCGTAAAGGGAGTCATATCAGCGACAAATAGTGCCACTAAATGGCCACGGATTATAATGATACAAAGGTTGGCCCGAAAGCCCTGGAAAACAGTGAGAGAGAGAACTGGGATAGCACTGGAGAGCACTGTACTGGGGAGTCGAGGCGCAGCCAGGGCCATTAAAAGTATGCCAAACTAGCCGTGAACTAGGCACAGTCACAGCCAGAAAGTCATCAGCTATAAATGTTAGATTTTACGAGCCACTGAGACTAGCGATTGAGGGGGCACAGAAATACAGAGAGAGAAAGAGATCACTGGGAGAAATATTCCTATACCAGTATATCCCTTCTCAAAGTGAAAAGAATTAATTTTGCTGATGAAAGGAAACAATTCACTTTGGAGGTTTAAATTGTATTCTTTTTTTAGGGTACGAATGAAGTTGTCCGATAAAATATGTATTCAAATGACTAAACATTCATGAATTGAACATGAAATCTATATGTTAAATGTATCATTAAAGAAATGTTTCTTTTGAACCTAATGTATATTAATTAGAATTGTTAACAAGCCAGAATTTCTCCCAGTGAGTCTTGCAGTGAAAGCGGTACAGATATATACCACGACTAGTCCCAGCTCGGGGCATTGAAATAGTTTTTGGTCTGGCGAACATCAATGTCAATTGATTGCAACCCTTTCGAGGGGGCAGGACGGCGAGGGTCCTGCACCACTAAGTGTTTTGTATGCTCCTGGCCGATCCCAGGGCCGTGCGATTTGGTGTCCAGTAGAGCATGCCGCTTGGACGCTGATTTCTCCTTCTGATTTCCTTTTTTATTCGACCGAGCGCCACGGGATGCTTAAATAATTGAGCAGTTAATCGCACCAAATTGCTCGAATAGAATTCCCTGCACTCTCCACGCTTCTTCCGCTGCTGCTCTTATTTTTCCGACTTGACCACGTGCATGATTATGTGGCTGCCATTGATTGTATGCTCATTGAATTATGCAAATGTTGCATGACCTTACCATACCTACAGCAAATTGTCAATGCAGATGCCGTTGGCACAAACACGACACATACATGTTTGCTCACAAATATATGTAAGAGCTCGAGTGTGAGCAAATTATCCAAAGTGAAAGTAAATTGATTGCCCGTATTCAGCAGAAAATTTGCAGGACTTACGTGAGTGAGTTTTGGGTCAGCGGGCAAAGTTTCGCAACCTTTAGCCGATTAGCCAACGAATTTAACTCAAGCTATAGCAACGGAATTCCTTGGCCGGATTTCAATCCTGACTTTGGTTGTCAGACATGGGGATATTCTAAAGAGAGATCATAAATCTTTGATTGGCTTTCCCTGCAACCTCGACCACACTGGATCTGCAATGTGTTTCGTTGTTGTTAGTTCCCCCACTGTGACTGCCATTGTTGCAACTTGCAACTGGCATACACAAATTCTGCGAAAACCCCATCATACCACCTGTCGTTTTCAGTTACGCACTCTGGAAAGCCAATCACGTTTTATGTAACAAGTCCAACAACTCCACGAACCCAATTCAATTGGAGCCAAAAATCCAGCGCGTATTTGTTTTTTCAATGATGCCTGATTATTGAAAATCTAAATTCCACGCGATGATGATGATGATGACGTATACGAGGAGGACCAGGACCAGGACCAGGACGATGCAGCTGTGCATGATCCCTGGCATCCAGAGCTCCCCTTCCTTGTTCACCCTCGCCAGCATTTTTGTTTGTTTTGGTCATAAAGCTGAGCTGAGCTCAGCGTTAAATGCGAGGGGATTTGTCGGGTGGATGGAAAAGCGTCGCCGGTTGATTGGAAAATAGCTGCAGGTGATTGCTTGCCATTTTCATTTATGAGCAAGACCCAACGCATCGAATGCATAACGCAGCAGTTTTCGTTGCTTTTTTTCTTTCATCTTATATTTTTATGGTGTAGTTAGAGTCACTTAGAGTTTAAGTATTGTATTTATGATTAAAACGCAGGCAATGCTGTTGCTCTTTGACATATTTAATCGTAAGTGAATTATCTAAGAAAGTCCTATTTTATATTTGAGCAGAATTCAGGCAAGGTGTTTCGTTTTCTCCAACTTTTGCACATAATTTCCACCCTTTTTAAGTAGCAGTATTTTCCTGATTAGATTTCCGCGTGCAAGTGCAAAAGCTTTTGTTATTATTCGGAGACCGGCAGCGCATATGTAAATTTCCCTCACACATAATTCAAAATTCCTGTCACTCCTCAGACCTGTCGCCTCGAGGGCAGTCAGTCTTCGCGAACAGCCACGAAGTTTGGAGCGTGCATAAAACCGCTGCGATATAATTTATTACCAATTTAAATATAATTCCAAAGGATATCGCTAGCTGCTGGTGCGAGAGTGTGTGTATGCTCAAGGAGATGGCCCAAAACTGGATAATAAAAGCACATAAATGTCAGAAGGAATTGTGGCAAGCGCCGTCTTAATGTTGTCATCGCTCGCTGCACCAGTTCCGCGTTCCGACTGCAGCTTCATATTGTGCTTATGTGTGGTTATATGCGGTGGCCATGATGAACTGCGCGAGACAATGTTGGAATTTTTATTAACCATCAAAAAATCCGTACTAGTAGCTGCGGCTGGAAGCGGTCTTCTCCGGGAACCCAGAATCCAAGGATCTTAGGAAAGAGCGGCTGGCGTGTGGCACGCACATAGCCAGAGATTATCTCATGCAACGCGCATTCCAACCACACAGACACACACACAGCTACAAGCAGTTACAAGTCCTCACAATGCACTCAACGAAAAAGTATGGTAACTCTGTAAGAAAATTGAGTTAATTTAGATCTGCATTTCTTCGTTTTATCTTTCCTTTTGGGTTACTAAAATACTTGCTTCTAAGGCTTCAAAGAGGTTATTATAGGAGTTACTATTAGTAAGTTACTAATGCTAAAAGAAAAATACATTTTAAGCTTAAATTTAAAACTTAAATTTATTTTATACACATATCTTTCCCTTTCCCAAGTGCAGCCACTGACTGAGGAAACGCTCTTTGGCAATCAGCGTGCCAGGGTAGTCATCATAATGGCAGCAAAGCGGTAGCACACAGATCCTATGAGTGGGGGGTGTGGGTGTGGCTTCGGGTTAGGGAAATAGGGGCGTGGCCGGGCTTTGGGGGCGAGTAGCTAAGGCCATGGCCGTGGTCGGGTTGCAGGCACTTGTGGTCTTAATATAAAAATCACTTTGTGTGTTGTGTTTGCCTCGCGCGCTGCTTTGCATTTCTAAGCAGGCTGAGTCGCAGGCAACAATGTTGATGCTGCTGGCTGCTGTGTGGAAAATGAAGAGCAAAATAAAAACAAAAACAAAAACCAAAAAAAAAAAATAAATGAAAAACTAAAGGTTCAACTGCCTGACTGCTTTTGTTTCTGCGGAAACGGAAGTACAGTAAAGCTATAACTGCTCCAGAAGCCACCAACAAGTCCGAGAGTACTTGTTCATCCTTCCAATGGGCCTGCATATGTTGCTGCGCTTTAAGTGCTGGCTCTTTATTCCGGATTGACAGAAACAGGAACGGAACAGAACGGGACGAGACGAGACGAGGGGAGATGGATGACTACTTGGCCACTGACAATGCCAAAGGTCAACGAGGCGTATGAGTAATGTCATAAACAGCTGCCGCAATCGCAATCACAGCAGCAGCACCAGAGCAAACCGAGAGACATTTTAAGCTCCCAGTGCAGTCAAGCGAGAATGTCGCCAGGCCACACAGACAATTCGGTAGCTCTTGTCCTTTTAAAAACACTGAAAGAAATAAGCAGCTACAGATGATTTGCTCTCTAAGTTTGTTCCTAATTATTTTTAAACTTAGCTATAAATATACATTGCTTTTCTTTGTGTAATTTTGCAGTACTGAATTCTTAAGGTAGTTAAATGTACTCTTTACTTGCTTAAAATAAGATCTGTATTTAACATTAAAATGTATTTGAAATGAAGTAACGGCAAATTTATGAATGTCTCAGTTTATAGATAAAATACAGTTTTATCTGATTAAAAATACTTTTAAATCTGTGGAATAAATATTGATTTCATTATTTTATTTCTTGATTGGTATTTTTTCTCTCTGTGTGCCTGCCTCCCCTCTGTCTCTATCACTTCCCGAATGCTCTTGCTCTTTCTGCATCGCCATCTCTCTCGCCTGCAAGCGTCTTTCCAATGCTCCTTTTTTCTTGCCATTTGTTTTCAGCTGCCTGCCTGCGTTGATGGCTTAAATGGATAAAAGTTAAGTAGCTTTGAAGTTGGCCAGATTAGCGCGCATATCGCGTTCTCCTTGAAAGGAACAGCACAAAAAATAATGAAAGCGTAAGGAGACGGAGCAGCCCCAAGCACTTAATGGCCAAGAAGATGGGATACCCTTTCACTTGTATGATGAAAGAAAAATTCTTTCAATGGCATTAGACTTCAATAAGATGTCTGCGTTTTATATTATAGCTCAAGTTCCTAGGGATTTTCTTTTATTGTATTTATTTACAAATACTAAAACGTATTCATTATAAAAGCATTATTCAAGCGTAGATCTCCGAAATAAAACCCAATAAAGTGTTCTTCCCACTTTTGCTTTAATTTCATCATGAAATGTTCTGCATTTTATAATATTTTTTAATAAGCAAGCCCAAATTAAAAAGACTAAGCAAGTTTGAGCCATCTGTCTGCGTCAGAATCCCGTACAAACACTTTAAGCCGAACAAACTGACTTTTGGCGAAAGCCCAAACAATAAAAGTGCGCCAACTTTTGAGCAACTAAACGCAGAGATCCTCAGTTCAGTCAGTCAGTTAGTCGATGCCTTTGTTTCGGGGCTCCCGCAGAACAAAAGTACTAAATTTTTTTCGTTGTAAAATTTTCATGAGCTCGGTAAAGTTTTCATAAGCTGGCGGCAGTCGGCGACTGCAGAATCAACAGCCAAACAATAAACAATGCCATCGGCGGGCTCGGAGACGAGGGGCGGTTGTAAAAACTAACTGAATTTTTAATTATTCGATATTTCCACTCAATGAAACGAACTACTTTTGATGGCAGCCACCAAGCGGGTGGGTGAGCGCCATCAGGCCAGGCATAAAATATTTTGAAAGGTTTTCAATTATTTATAAAAGGCAAAAACTGAATCCCGCAGCCGCATGGAGGAAACTCTTTTTTGGCGACATTTATGGCTGACTTTATGAAGAGAGCCAGGAGGCGTCTTAAGCAAGCTTAAATAAAATAGGGAACTTAAAATGGAAATGTAGGGAAAATCATAGAGAAAACTAGAATAGAAACTAACCTTGAGAAATCGAAATTTCTATACTCTTGCATTATAAAAATCGTTCATA
Source organism: Drosophila orosa (assembly GCA_018904745.1). Taxonomy (NCBI): domain Eukaryota; kingdom Metazoa; phylum Arthropoda; class Insecta; order Diptera; family Drosophilidae; genus Drosophila; species Drosophila orosa. Next base: position 8,540 of record JAEIIH010015396.1, on the reverse strand, counting down.
ACTAAGCCAAAAATTCACTAATTTTTATTTGGAAAGCTTTTCTAAGCTAATTTTAATTGCATACTAAATTTAACATTTTACACACAATTTGATTAATTTCCCATATACCTTTCTCTTTAAGTTATTTCTTAATATCTCAATATATATTCTTTAAGTCCGTGCTTGTATAAAAATGAAATGTCACAAAATAATGCTAATTCAATGCTATAATATTACATTTCCTAATGATCCTTCTCTATCTCAACAACCCACCAATTTAGCAGTTTCCCATCACAAACTCCACTTGAGTGTGAAACTCGCATTGTTGTCGCTTCTGATTGTTTGGCTTTGATTTGACAGAAATTAATAACAATTTATTTATGTGCGCAATTAGTCGAACCATATGAATTGGCAAACAATGTGGGCCAAAGCGACAAGATTGGTTGAACAAATACGCATAATTTGCATTTTTATGCACTGGCCGCGATTCGCCATACCCAACAATTGCCTTTATTACTATTATTATTTTTTTTTTGTTGGCCTTGCAATAAATAAACAAACTAACGTTATCGTTTCGTGGCTGCTGTGACTCCATTTATTGTGCTTCCGTCTGATATTTATTTATTTGGCTTTTATTTTGTTTGCGGTTGACCAGCCTAGCTGCCTGTCAAATGATAAACGTTTTAAAGCGCCTGTCTGTAATGACTTTTTGTCGAGTAAACTAAAAAGAAAGAAAGTCAACTGAAAACGAAAACTATTTTGTGCATCTAAAGGAAATAAAATTTCAGGTTGGGAGACTCTTAGAAGAGAAGTAAATTTTAATGGACGTTCAATCAAATAAAAAATAAAAAAGAACCTCCAAATATCGTATTATATATTCTGAAAAAATTGACAAATACGCATATTGTTTTAAAATATATTTGTCTCTTGTATGTGTTCACTCAGTTTTATTAAACACACTCGAAACTCCATCCTTGGAATGCTCAAATAAATTCGAGAAAGGCAGGACGGTGGCAGGAAGGTTTTACATATTTGTTCCCGGAACTCGCACCCATCGAGCCGGGTGTTGTTGCTGCTCGACATCCTTCACTGTCGAGTGTCAGTCATGCTGTGCGAAATATCCTTGCTACAATTTGTACAACTGCCAGGCGGCCGTGCCGAAATTAGCAGCTAAATGCTACAATTCATTAAGGCGCCACCAATGCCAGGTAAGACTTAATGAAGTTGGCCTACAAAGCACGAATGGCCAACACAACATTTCCTCCAGCTCCCCTGGCGTCTGTTTGAGTTACGTGTATTTTTCCGAACTGCCTGCCTGTGTTTTTCGGCTGTGGCTTGTTTGTTCGTTTTTGGCAGTTTTGTAATTGGACTGAAAAATGCTTGAACACCTGCTGGGAGCGAGAGTGTGTGCGTGTAATGTGTAGGGTGTGCGCGTTATGCCATTAAAAATGTTGAAATCACACGAGCAGGGAAGTAAATATTTTACATTTGCATTTTGACGCTAGTTTTTTATAGTCCCTCAACAAATTTGCATATTTTTTTGTGAGTAGGTTTCCCTTTTTTTCCAGATTTCATATTTTATTCCGGCTCTCGTTCTCCGTGTGTTTTTTTATTATGTGCGCTTAATGAAGTCGGCAAGTCGCATAAAATAAAATAATACTCTTGCCGGAAATGGAGGAGTTGGGCCCATAGCCCCCCTCCCTTTGCACCTTTGTGTTTCGGCCAACTAAATATTTGTAACAAATTATGCTCTTAATTAAGTGACTCTGAGCCCGGGGGCTGTACAAACACATGGACGCCAGCGGAAATGGGTTAAGCAAGGACACAGAATGGGGGGTCCTAGGAAGGGGTAAATTCTGAGCTTACAGAGCCGGTAAAGCCGAAGGCCAAAGGCCAAAGGATAAAGGAAGCTACGTGGCAGACGCATGACAACCGCACAAAGAAGCGCACACGAAACGAAAATAAAAACTGCAGCCCAGTGGCCCAAGGAAACAAGCTGTCTTTGGCAGAGTCCTTTGGACTGACCCAAAACATTTGCCGCAATCCGTCAAAAGGCTTTCTGACGGATGCGTGTTACCTTTACAGCTAAGTTCCTCATTAATTAACTTAAAACGCAGCCGAAATAATGAGGAAGAAAAACATTTTGCACGCTGAATATAAATATGGAAAATATTATACCTTATGATTTATTGCTAGAATTTAACATTAGATTAGTTAGTATTAAGGGAAGATAGTGATCAGTGATCACTATGGAAAGATACAGATCATACCAAGTCGTTAGATGATGTCAAAGAGTTGTTTAGCTCCATTTGCTAATTTTGAAGATAACCCAAAGCTGACCTTAATGCAGCTTATGAACACTTAACCCTCTTAATAAACCCAATTTAACTGTAGAGTATATGGTCGTTTTTCATACCCAAAATTCCGACTTCAGAGAAATGCTGGCCAGGATCCAGAAACGTTGCCGAATTGGCAGCATTCTTTGGCATACGTGCCGTAATGACTGGAACTCCCGAAGCTGCCCAGTTAGAGTCCTCTGCGAAGGTAACCTCCAATTAAGCTCATCAGTTTAATGTGCTCTCCGTCGCCGGACGGCATTAATATGTGTCACCCCCGGAACCCCGGAACCCCGGAACCCCGTAGGAGTCGGGTGTCCGGAGGCTGGGACCCTGTGCGCTGACCTCCTGAACCACTGACCCCCCGGACCTAGACCGTTCAGCCAGCCACGTAACTGGCATGTCGACGCTTTTTCGTACGTGCCTGTGGAATTGGGCGAACCGAAATGTGGGCGGGAGTGGGAGAGTGTGAGAGTGGGTCCAGGGCTGGATAAAATTACTTAAATTTCAGCTGGACTGAGAGTCGGACTTGGACTACTACTATTGACACGTTTTGCTGTAAACTTGGCATTTCTCATAAGCCAGCACATGGAACAAGCATAATCCTCATATATCCCAGCGCACACATTTGCTTATGACTCATGCAAACCCAAACAGACAGCCACCAACCTACACTGGAACACTGGTAATAATACAAATATTTTAAAATTTATATATTTATGCCGTTTCTTGCAATGTTTCTTTAAACATAAAGAGCTCCTTCAACTCCTATTTACAATGTGTAACTAATTTTTTACAAACAAATACTAACCACTTTAAAATGTTTAATCCCTTTTAGAAAAAAGCTTTTACTAAGACTCCTAAAATAATAGTTTCATAAACTTCAAAGCGCAAAAAGGTTTCTTATACTCAAAGATATTCTGATGAATGAATACAAATTCTTTGAAATCATCAACAATTAAGAACAAAAACCCTAATTAGTAAGGGCCAAAAATATACTTAGGCTAATGGTAAAGACCCTTTAAACTCCGAACAAACTTCAAAGCCCTTTATGTCCTTCTAAATATATTTATTGTCAGAATGTCAGCTATCTTTATGCCTTTAAATAGATATCTAAAACTATCTCAATTTATTGCTGTGTAATGTCAGGAGAGCACAGAGCATCGACAGCTTTCAGTGCAAAATCTGGATTACGGGTCGTATGTGTAATGCAGCAAATGTTCAGCTTCTCCTTCTTTGGCAGCTCCTCCTCTGGCTGCCTGGTTGCCTGGCTGCCTGTTTATTTGTTGCCATTTTTAGTTGCTTTAAACTTGCAGCTTAATGGCAATTCTCCGCTTGGCCACCACTTGCTCGGTCGGTCGGTCGGCAGGCAGCCCTTTTTCGGAGCACTTGACTTGTTTGCCGTTCCGTTTGTCGTTTGCCCGCTGGGGGCGGGACGGTCAGTTGGCCAAGGCAGACTTACATACTTGCATATATGCAGAGTACGTATGTATGTGCACTGTATATGTTGTTTTATGTGGGCCAGAGATCCTGGCTGCTGCCGGTTCCGCCTGTTGCCTTTGACAGTTGTCCGGGCTAATACTGCATTTTCCCAGCATCTGCATGTTGTACTCGCACTCGCACTCGCAATGCTCGAATCGTATCTGTGTTACTTAAAGTGCACGAGAGCAACAACTGAATGCGAGAGCCACTTAAAGCATTTTGATTGCCTTCCATCTGGCTTCTGTCGCCCCGATGATGAGAATTTCACAGGAAAAATGGGGGCAATATCCAAGTTACAAGGACAGAGCATAGAAATAGCTGACAAATGAAGCTCACTTCCAAGATTTTAATTTCAATTATACGAATTATTCGGCACATGAATTTTATTTTAGATCAAGTTGCTTTTACACAGGAATCCATAGGATTTATGGTTGCCTGGTAACTCTTAGGAATTTCGAGCAACTTTTCTTGAAACTTATAAACCAGCAAGGACTTTTATTACAAAACACTAAGCTGTCTTTGTCAAAATAAGTTTATTTCGGTAATTGGATATATGAGAATAAATAATATGTTAATAATGAGATATATAATTTCAATCAATGTTTCTATCGTAAAATATTGCTTAAATGTTTAAGTTTATATTAATTAAAGAAACAATCGTTGAAATACCTAAATTATCCGTAATCGACACCCTTGCTTTTATAGAGTCATTGTATTTAATTGGAATTCTATTTACAGAAGACAGCCAAAGGAAATATGGCCCCAAGAAGGGATGAAACTGTGTATAATAGACAACAATTGAAGAATGGCGCAAAAACGTGCCACAAAGCAGCTGCAGAGAAAGATTTTCGATTCCTTTTGTGGCTTTCAGGTGGCGGATAAGCCCCTGTGTCTGCGCTGGTTGAATGTGCCAAAAATAAATATGTCATTGTCCCAAATACAAAGCAGATAGACACAGCAACATCCCCGCAAGAGGGATCCAGAAGAGGGGATTGCCCACCGGCTAAGTGGGCACGGAAGGGAACCTTAAAGCCGCGTAATTTGTTTGCTTGGGCGAGGGTCGCTTTGGTCAACAAAATGCTATTGCCATGGGGGCGCGGCCAAATTCCCTTTGAATTCGCTGTTCCCACACACACACACACGTACAACACTCGCACACAGGCTGGCTCTTTAACCTAATTAAACCGACAAAAGGGCCGCAAGTCCTTCAACAGGCTGCAGTGGCAGCGGTTCGTGTCTTTTGTAATTTACTAAAAATTGGTTTATAATTTTGTAAAATATTTTCGCCATGGCTGCATAAATTTTGGCCAGTGGAAATTTAAATTTCCCCTAACCTCCATCCACACCTACCCGTGCGTAACGAGGGGCGGAATGAGAATTTATGCCATTCTGCGTGCTCACCGTCTCTGTGGCAACTTTGTGTGGCATTTGCTTTGCCGCCTTGCTGTGTTTGTGCCACCGAAAAACAGACCCTAATTGTTATCTATGTAATGCGCTGGTTTTCATCTTTTCAACAATTTTTACCCAGAATGCAGCGAAAACATTTGCCTTTGCCATTTATTAGAATTTTAAATATGTTCTCTGGCTCTGGCGATGTTGATGAAAATTTAATGAATTTAATGCGCCACTCCAAGGAAAATGGCCTTATTTCGAGCTTAGCCAGGATAAGAGAAAAGGGCTGCCTTTAAAGCAAGCGCCATTATTTAATTAATGTGGGTAGAGGTTTATATAAAGATCTCAAAATAATTGCAGCTGCAGGAATGGGGTTCTTGGAATTTGTTCTGTGATGAGAAAAAAGAATGATAATTTCCGCAATTAATTCAGCCTTAGGGAAGAGATTTAAGCTCTAGGGTAATTTTAAAAGGAAATTCTCGAAATAAACATGAAAGCCTGGCAGGATATTTTAAGGAACACAGAGGAAGAAATCAAACAATCAAAACAATTTTTAATTGAATGCTAGAGAAGGCTTATTGTTATTACAGAAATTTTTGTAGTTTAGGTTAATGACAAAAAACACTCATATGCTCTCATATACTTCCTTATATATTTAATTGATTTATGACCAATTATATTAGGTAAACAATTGCGCCGATGTGGAATAAAATCTATGATTTATGGAATTAAAAGTGCCCCTTTTAGATGAGTTACCCCCCAAGTAGCCTTTCCAATTGAATGGGCGCAGTTAAGCAATTTGATGCACTTAATTTGCCCATTGCCCCCACTCGAGATTCTCGATTCCCGATTCCCGATTCCCTTTTCCCGTCACGCGCTAACAACCTCAAATAACCTCATGCCTCATGGGCCCAAAAGCTCCCAAGGACCCCGAAAAACCTCCCAGCGCTCCGGTCCAAGCAGGCGACCATTTATGGCATTTCAACAATTTCAAGTAGTTGCCAACGACCAAACTCAACCCAACACCACCCAACACCCAACACCCCCTCCGCGGCGTCCAAGAATTTTTGTTTATGTTGTAAACACATTCCCAGCGTCTACTACAAGCCAAAGCTTTAAAGTACAACAAAAAGGGGGCCAAGATGAAAATCCAAAATAACAACTGGCTGGGCGAGTGAAACAGGAAGTGGATGGGAAAATTGTCCTTTTGTCAATGGCAGCAGCGGAAGTGTCCTGCGGCCCCCGCTTTCTCGCCGTGCATCTTTGTATTTCTCTGCCCACCACGAAGTCTGTTAACTGTTTGTTAAAAATTTTTGGCATTTCTTTTTTGTATCTCCCTTTGTGGAGGAGGATGACGAGAGCCCAAGTGTGTTTACCCAGCGATGGCACATCTGTGTTTTATAATCGAGACTAAGCCTAGGCGGCCGCCAAAAAGTGTGGGAAAAAATCGTTGAAACCTGGCCAAAGACCACGGAGCTGGGCTTGAAAGGGAACACCGCAAAGAATTATTATAGAATTAATTGAAAAAAGAGGGATGTAAATTAAACAAGGCAATAAATGTTTAATGGAGGAGCCGAAATATTTGTTTAAGAAATCCATATTATTTTTAATATGAAAGGTTAGAAAAACCATTTATTTAAGTAGAGACTATATATATATATAATTAATCATGAAATATTCATCAAAGTATGGCCACCTTAAAAATGTGGTAATCGTATTTTAGAAATTTAAAATCTAGAAGTAAATCTCTAAACTAAAATCTAACTAACTAATAATATATTATATATTTAGAATTATATAATTTAAATATATATATATTTGTTATATAACTTCTCTCAGTGTACCAAAGCGAGAAAAACTGGTAGAAAGCCGAAAAGAGAAAGTGCGAGAGGGAAAAAAGTAAATTAGTGTTTTGGCACTTTCGGCAAACAAAGCGAGCAACCCACTCGCTGCGAGTGGTGACCCCGGGGCCACCCGATGACCCCCACTCAGGTGCTAGTTTATGCTGGACGTCCTCCACTGGACGCTGAGTTATCGTCCCCCCCTTAGTTTTCCATCAGTTTTCCCCCCCCGCCTGCAGTTAGTTAGTTTCTGGGTCCTTCAGTTTCAGTCTCCGCTCTGTTGTTGCCGTTTTCTGTTTCTGTTTGTGCTGTTTGCCTTCGCCCTGTACACTTTGTTTTGGTTTTCCACGACTGCCCTTGTTGTTATTTACCTTTTGGCGCCTTTATTATTACGTTGCACCTTGCAAAACAAAAGCAATGGGGCAGGGCAATAAAGGTCGCTAACCAGGTGACACGTGGCCATTAAACACACGCCCAAGCCAAAGCCGGCTACAACAGCATCCAGATAGGGGCTAATGGAAGAGTTATGAATTTATAACTAATACGCATTAGCATTATCCGGAGAGAGCGAGAGCAGTAGAAGGCCAATGCAGGCCAGGAACGCGTGAGCTAAACAGCCACAGTGGCAGGACCTGTACATAAATTAATTAGTCAGATAAAGAAAGCGCTGCGCTGATGCTGTGCAGACAAAGGCTGAAATTAATTTTAAATTAGGCGGCAGGCGGTGAGAAACCGAAAACCAAAAACCCCGAAAACCAGCTGCATGAAAGCCAGAGAGAGCAAGTCGAAAATAAAGCAGATTTCGAGTTTATACTGCAATAGTTCATGAATTTTCAGGTTTATAAAATCAAATCATTAAAGTTAATTACCAACTTTAAGCTTACATTATTTACCCTTAATTCAAACTTATTAAAAGTACAAATTAATTATTTATATGTAGCATTTATCCTGTCTCCTCAAATATACCCCGTCTTGGAATCATTCTCCTGAAATCGTTTTCCCTAATTAGCCTCGCACAAACATAGTATGAGCTTGGGGTAGACTTGGATGGTGAGATGAAGAGAGCAATTAACATGAAAGGTCCTTGGACTTTGGCGTTGCCTTCGCCTCTACCACAATTAGCGATAAGCCATGACCGGACCAGAACAGAGAGACCGTCCCTCGGGTGAAGCAGCTGCTCAAATTATGGATAATTCCACTGTCGCAGACGGTGTCCTGATTACCCGATAAGGTTCCTCGTCCTTACTCAGGGAAAATTGAGTGTAAGCTTGCCCCGAATAGATAAGAACTGTAAAAGGAACTTGGGGTCCTTCCAAGGATGTGGGTTTGAGAAATAATTTGGTAGTCACTTAAATGCCTGAATAAGAGGGGAAGAAAGGTGAAAGTTGGCTACATGAAAAGCATGTGTAAATTTGGTTACGATAAGGGCAACTAGATTAACATTTTGATTGCTTACAGATTGTGGTTTATAAAGAAAGGAATCTAGATAAGGGAAAGTATATCGATAAGC